>JBBPRQ010000017.1:0-149447 GCA_038093095.1 Boletus insuetus | reverse complement strand
CGGCGTCGGCGCGTACCCGCTCCCCGAGCCCGACACACGGAACGCAACACCGCCGACCGAGCAGGAGCTCATCGCAGACACGACGCGCGGTGTTCGGCAATTGTATGAAGAGTTCAAACGGATGCAAGAGAGCAGTGCAGTCGTTGCCAACCTCTTGGCTACTGCACCCGAGAACGTGGGACGGCCAAAGGCGTGATAGGCGAGGACGACTTGATGTGCTGCCGTGACGGCCATCAATCTCAGATTTGAACGGAGATAGGGTTGGCTGATTATTTTTTTCTCGAGCGTCTGGGGGATCCTTTGAATGTGATATTGTCAAGGGTTACCAACGAGGTGCGGCGAAAGGCAGGTGTTTATGAAGAACGGTGTCTGTCGACATCACAATTCTGAAATTTTAGGTGTACTATACACAGATGAATACAATGGATTTTCATCTATATGCCAAAGCCCCATTTCCGACTTGCATCACACGTTCGGTGTGTCGGGTATGCTAGAACATTCAAGATGACATGGTCAAGTTGACATAGATCTGGCTAGAGACACACAGGACCTGTAGGGTTGATCGAAGATCAGTGACCTGCAGTTCATCACGATTTCATACAACAGCTTTACCTCGCCAGGGTAGAGGTTCGTGCAGATCTGGTTCACGTTTGGGTTGTTCGTGATGAGCGTACTCTGCGTAATGTCGTACGCGTCCGCGATGGCGGCACAGGTGTCCCCGGACTGCGCGACATAGGTGGTCATGCAATCTTGGCCGGTGAGACCCAGGCAGATGACCTATACAAAGGCCAGAGTGAGTCCTAAGATACATGAGATTGTGGAGGTGCCTCACCTCGCCAATCTGAAGGTTGTCGCAGTCCGCGTCGATGACCCCACTGTTGACAGCGGCGAGCTGGTAGCTATATGCGGTGAGTCGTTGATGCTAGCGGTCTTGACGATACAAGGCTTACGTAGAGACGTTGTACTTGGCAGATATGTCGTCGCAAGTATCACCCATGGCGACAGTCGCATTGCGATCGCAGTTGGCGGGGAGGGCGGCTTGGGCTACACAAGATTGATTGAGTGAGAAACAAGCATGAGGGTAAACGTCACAGCAACCACACACCTTGAAAAACGGTCGCGGCAGCGAGCGCAAGGGTGGCGAGGAGACCAAACATGTCAAAGGAAAAGCAGGGAAGTTCAAGAAGTACAAGATTCACGAACGAATGCTGATTTCTCTGCAAAATGCGACGCCTTTTATACCTTTTTACGTGCTCTGTAGAGAATAATCCAGGGGTAAGTACGTGACTCCTATTTTGTTCACGGCCAATGTGAAGTTCACTGAGTCACGCCATCCCGAACTCAAGGTCGACCGGGGATCAATCCAGCGCTACCCACGGCGTTCACGGGGCGTACTGAAAAAATCAGAGCAACGGAGAAGATTGAATGACCGTTGAATACGCGCGAGGATCGGTGGTCACGGTGTCGGCCCGACGGACACGCCATGGCTTGAACGTGGTAAGTACTGGCATGGTGATGCGCCATTAGACCAAAGACGCGACGCTTTGGATGGGCATAGATGGCCGCCTGTGAATCTCTAGGTAGGAATTAACGAGTGCTGTGTCGGTGGATAGAAGACACCGAAGTCTTAATATAAGCCCCATCTCGAGTCCGCGCACTTTATTTACTGACAGACCCTACATACACAAGGAGGGAAACATGTGCTCAACATCACCCGACAATGTGGACTTGACGAAGGAGGTGGATGTCTATTGAAACTCAAAACAATTATAATATGTTGTACATGACTCGGAGTCCTTCTTAAGAAGGTGTGCTCTGAACGTTAACCCCAGTTGCGCCGTGCCTGAATTCGTGGATCGGAGCCGTGTACAAACTTATCTGCGACTATCACGCTGATATAACTTTCCTGGACCCGTAAGGGGTGCAGATCTGTCATCCTCCTTTTGCCTTTTTGAGGTTGTCCTCGCCCTCATCCACACATACTTTCCAGACCTCGTCCCTGCCATCGACATCCCCGGAAACGTCGAAGCAGAAGTCGCACTCGTCGTCGCGGGTATCGCAAATATGGTCCTCGGAATGACCAAGTGGGACGGGATGGCAGGCGGGATGACGATACGGACCTGGGTCGATGCGCTCAGCGATGCACATACAAGCATCAAGTGCGCGCCTGGGAGTGCGCGTAAGGAACAGGTTGGGCGTGGGATGACAAGGGGGATCAATCAGTTGCATTTCTCTCCTGACGACAGAGTTTGCTCCGAGGATCATACAGATCATCTCCCTCCTCGGGAGTGGTAAGCCCCTTTTCTTTTTCTTTTTTCTTTTTTTTTGAGCGGCACTACGACAAAGGGTAACGGAGCTCGCCCCCAAAACACGGCACAAGGCGCAGGGTTCATAGTCCCACGTACTGTGGGACTCAGCTGGCGCAGCCACAATTCGAACCTGCGGCCAACCGAGCCACCAGTCCCCCCCTTTCTTTTTCGACTTGATGCACGTTTCAAGTCCTCATGAAACGCTGCGATCATCACCCCTCCCACGCCCGCGATTCGTAAACAATCCATGATAGTCAACAACAAAGTTTATTAGCCGTCTGTGCCAATGAACATCAAGATCGATCGATGATATGAGGCGGACTTGACGACCACGAACGTATTTTCGTCATCGTCACAATAACATCGAGTACTAGTGCGGATATCCCCGTATCAGCTGAACGTTCTACGTCCAACCGTCCGCCTATTACACACACGTGCGTCGTGATACAGACAACAGAAAACTAAACCCGAAACATGTCCGCTAGCCAAGTTACAGCGTGGTGGTATGATTGCGTTCTACTTTACATAAACTGTCAGAAGCACATCGTCAGCATCCGCGTCACGCAAAAAAAGGGAAGGGGATCGAAACGTACGAATGTGTTTGGATTGACCATGCTGGCGAAAAAGTCATCAAAAGCCATCTCTTCAAGGTTGACGTCCAACATGAATGGCTTGTCAAACAGGTTTTGGTCCACCTCACCCGGCGTCCGGAAAATTTTACGCATTGGGACGGCGTATGTGGTGGACATTGGGAATGACGTTGTCGGCGTAGGGTTCAATGTGGAGTCTTGCAGCGTTTGTTCACCAAACGCTGACGTCATGGAAGAACTACTCTTCGACACCTCCGCAGCTGGCTGTTCATAAGATGAACCAGAGTCCCCAGAAGTGTGATATTGGAAATGATAGATTGCCGAGAATATGCGCGCAGGGCGAGGACGCTGTCCATAGTCCTGACTGGGAGGTGCACGTCTTGAACGATGGTGTACAGGGTGGGATCTAGCATCCACGTCAAACCCGACCACAGACTAGCAGGTTGGGCACGACCTACCTGCGGCTCCACAGAGGACATCCCAATATTTAGGTACGAGTGGGGTATTGTATAATACAGGTTCTTCGCCCGACGATCGACCGGTCGATGAAGTAAGGTAGGAGCCGACATACTCGAGCGTCGTGTCCTCCGAATGGACGGGTGCACCGTCCAGGAGAACAATGTAAGAGGAGTTACCATTGACACGAGACGGGGAGACAAAGGCCACCGTAGGATCGATGTTGCGGATATGACGCACTGCATCCAAAGGAGATAAGTCGAAATTGGACATCAATCGTTTGTTGATGAACGCTTACTCTCTGTTCTCCATTCCAACCCACTGTGCCGCACGACGATGTAAAAGCCGGTGGGGACTCGTCTAAGGCCAAGAGCAACATCTGTCACTCGGATACCTACCTTATGGTTAGCAATCTTTGCAAAGTGTGTAGAAAAGCGAGTTTCATACCAGCAATAATCGTTTCATCGTCCGAATCCGTGTGCGTTGCAGGACTCGAGGAAGCGGACACATGCTGTGGCAGATCCCCTGCTGCAAGTGTTTCATCCTTCGCTTGCTCCTCTTCCGCATGTTCGGGGTAAAGGTCAGAAACACCCGGCGTTGGTACGCTACCCTGTCGGACAGGTCAGTCAGTAAACTAGTAGCTAGGCCGCTAAACGCACAGTCAGGGAACTAGACTGCGGCTTCCATTCAGAGGGTTGGTGGGGTAAGCTTTCAAGTACACGACTATCAATGACCAAGGACATAGCACAAGTAAATGCGAGTTAACAAGACCTACCCTTTTTGAAGGTATACGGCACCTCTATTAAGCGGCCAAACTAAGAGAGCGAAGCCTAGAGTACCTACCGTCTTCCAGTTCTTCGATAACACCTCCCCGAGACGTTTCTTGCGAGAAAAATCTGCAAGTTCGAGTAATCTCTGTCATTTTTCACCGAAGGTAAGGTGTGCAGCGCAGATTACACAGCTGCTGACGAACCATCTGAAGCATCTCAATCCACAAACTATCATGTGTGAGCGCAATCATCGCACGAGGCTCCTGGGAGGCACTAAACCGCGGTTGTATTTGACCCCTACGATCAAACGGACCTTCTTTAGCATATATTGATTGATCGAGTCGTCGGGATGGAAAGTCTATATAAGAGAGTAAAGCAATGACAAACTGCCTTGTATGACACCACTGATAGACGGACCTGGGATACATCCTGCATGCGATCAATTGTCAAGCGCGAATCCGTGTAGAGTCGACCGTGATTTTCCGAAGAATCTTGATCCACCGTGGCACTCTCAGTGTTAGATGGATTGTGTAGAGTCGGATGGTCTACTCGAAGGCTGTTTATATTGGTCCCAAGCCCCCAAATGTACCCTGTCGAGTCTCGACAGAAATAGTTTTCAAGAATAGCAACTTGTTGACCGTGATTCTGAATCCGCAAATGAAGACTGCGCGGCTTGATTAGCCGTGCGGCGAACCCTTCCATCGAGAACGCGGTCTGGAATCTCGGACACTGGTCCAACACGTCCCGTGAAACCATCCGACCAGATGTAAGCCGCGGCTGGGTCACTGTTTTGGTGATTTGTTCGACTTTGAACTCAACGGAGCGTTGGTTCTGGAGGCTGGAACCACTCCGTCCTGCTGCTCCGAGGGACCACGAACGTGTTTTATGAAACCCAATGATGAGGTAGAGGGAATCGTTGTTGATGAGGCGGCCGGCCCTCTCAGTGGCACATGCGTACCATGTCGAATTGCTTCATCTAGGAACGTTTTCTCGTTTACCAAATCACAGCTTTGAGCGCCTTCTGGTAGAATGAGGACTGCACCATCTTCCATGGATCGCCATCCCTTCGTCTAGTTTTCCATCGCTGTCTCAGGAGTCGATTAGCACCGCTAGCCTGAGTCTTGCAGACCCAAACTCGCCCGAGCTGTTCAAACAACACATACAGATCGCCATGGAACAAGTCGCTCGGGTCAATGCCCTTGCACGCAGCGCACTGAACGGCGTGTACGTCCAGCCCCGAACACGACCCTTTTCAAAGCTCACACCTTGATCAGACAAAATGCCTACCAGGCAGGCGTCAACCCAGCGCAGACACAAGGTCAGCACCCTGTTAATGACCCCTCAACGTCCGCGTATTGATTATCACCGTTGTCCAGCGGACTTGGCAGCGCTCGATCACGCCCTGCATGGCCTCGCCGAAGTGCTCAGACAATCCGGCGTCGGCGCGTACCCGCTCCCCGAGCCCGACACACGGAACGCAACACCGCCGACCGAGCAGGAGCTCATCGCAGACACGACGCGCAGTGTTCAGCAATTGTATGAAGAGTTCAAACGGATGCAAGAGAGCAGCGCAGTCGTTGCCAACCTCTTGGCTACTACACCTGAGAAGGTGGGACGGTCAAAGGCGTGACAGGTGAGGACGACTTGATGTGCTGCCGTGACGCGTGACGGCCATCAATCTCAGATCTGAACGGAGATAGGGTTGGGCCTTGGCTGATTATTTTTTTCTCGAGCGTCTGGGGGATCCTTTGAATGTGATATTGTCAAGGGTTACCAACGAGGTGCGGTGAAAGGCAGGTGTTTATGAAGAACGGCATCTGTCGACATCACAATTCTGAAATTTTAGGTGTATACACAGATGAATACAATGCACTTTCATCTATGCCAAAGTCCCACTTCCGACTTGCATCACACGTTCGGTGTGTCGGGTATGAGAACATTCAAGATGACTTGGTCGAGTTGACATAGATCTTGTTAGAGACACACAGGACCTGTAGGGTTGATCGAAGATCAGCGACCTGCAGTTCATCACGATTTCATGCAACAGCTTTACCTCGCCAGGGTAGATGTCCGTGCAGTTCGGGCCCACGTTTGGGTTGTTCGTGATGATCGTACTCTGCGAAATGTTGTACGCGTTCGCGATGGCGACACAGGTGTCCCCGGACTGCGCGACATAGGTGGTCATGCAATCTTGACCGGTGAGACCCAGGCAGATGATCTATACAAGGGCCAGAGTGAGTCCTAAGATACATGAGATTGTGGAGGTGCCTCACCTCGCCAATCTGAAGGTTGGTGCAGTTCGCGTTGATGACCCCACTGTTGACAGCGGCAAGCTGGTAGCTATGTACGGTGAGTCGTTGATGCTAGCGGTGTTGATCATACAAGGCTTACGTAGAGACATTGTACTTGGCAGATATGGCGTTGCAAATATCACCTCCGACGACGGTCGTATTGCGATCGCAGTTGGCGGGGAGGGCGGCTTGGGCTACACAAGAGTGAGTGAGAAACAAGCATGAGGGTAAACGTCACAGCAACCACACACCTTGAAAAACGGTCGCAGCAGCGAGCACAAGGGTGGCGAGGAGACCAAACATGTCAAAGGAAAAGCAGGGAAGTACAAGATGCACAAGATTTACGGACGAATGTTGGTTTCTCTACAAAATGCGACGCCTTTTACGTGCTCTATAGAGATTCCAGGGGTAGCATCAGCAAATCCCTTGTTTCGGGACAGCGCATCCAGTGTGTAACAGTATGACAGCATGTTACAACGCGACACCGGCTGCAGGGAGGTCGCTCATCGTCAATTGAACACCTTGTTGAGGTGACCTAGTGTCGTGGGCAGAATTGTTTCGAACCGGAGGAAATGGCAGAATGGAGTTGGCAGAATGTCAGAATTTCAAGTGCAGGTGGCGGTGGACTCAAAAGATTATGTAGGTGTAAGAAATTCATAACTATGACAACATGACTCCTTCCGACGACAGCAAGGTCCCGACATCCCACCCGCCATCCGAACTCAACCACCGGGTCCGGCACAGCGACGTCCTCAACGAACCCCGTGGGCAGTCAACAACCTCCAATTCCTCCCAGCTGTAAACCTGGCCCTCGAGAACTTCATTACCATCTGGCTCAGGCTCCGGATCCACCATCTGTTTCGAAACTGGTACTAGTAGCGCTGCCACCGCTGCGCCCTTCTTCTCGCGTTCGAGTGCATCAAATGCACTGCTAATCTCCTCGTCGGTGATGGCCTCGGGACCAGCAAGATAATCCAGTGAATTATCGGACTCGGACTGCGTAGCAAGTGGTGGGACCCAGGTGAAGTGCTTGGTTAGGTCTTCAGCAAGTACCGGATCAATACCTAGCTGAGGCTGGGTATGCATATGAGCGTGCTTCCGATGTGCTGACTTTCCAGCTGCACGGTCCATCTTGTACAGATGGTGGGCGTAACTTGACCGTAGTTTGCTTAAGGCTTCGAAGGTATCAACGGTAAGGTTGCACCGTTTGATTGACTGAGTTCCACCCAGACCCGAGAAATACCTCTCCACGTCGGCGGCATGTGGTACAATGGAATGGGGAATGACCGCCATCGCCTTTAGAGGACATTGTTTCGCTGTAACGGGAAGTTGTTCACCTGTCCACCTGGCACACCCAAACAGTGTACAATGCGACCACCTGTTAATAACAGCCCCCTTTTTAACAGCCGTTGAAAAGTCACGATTTCTCAACCCTACCCTAATTGTTACTCTTGTCCAGCGGACTTGGCAGCGCTCGATCATGCCCTGTATGACCTTGCCGAAGTGCTCAGACAATCCGGCGTCGGCGCGTACACCCGCTCCCTGAGCCCGACATACGGAACGCAACACCGCCGACCGAGCAGGTGCTCATTACGGACACGACGCGCGGTGTTCAGCAATTGTATGAAGAGTTCAAACGGATGCAAGAGAGCAGTGCAGTCGTTGCCAACCTCTTGGCTACTACACCCGAGAACGTGGGACGGCCATCAAATTCAGACTTGAACGGAGATAAGGTTGGGCCTTGGCTGATTATTTTTCTCGAGCGTTTGGGGGGTCCTTTGAATGTGATATCGTCAAGGGTAAGGGTGCGGCGAAAGGCAGGCATTTATGAAGAATGGCGTCACAATTCTGAATTTTGGGGTGTATACACAGATGAATACAATGCACTTTCATCTACATCCCAAAACCCCATTTCCGACTTGCATCACACGTTCGGTATGTCGGGTATGAGAACATTCAAGATGACTTGGTCAAGTTGACATAGATCTTGCTAGAGACACACAGGACCTGTAGGGTTGATCAAAGATCAGTGACCTGCAGTTCATCACGATTTCATGCAAAAGTTTTACCTCGTCAGGGTAGAGGTTCGTGCAGATCTGGTTCACATTTGGGTTGTTCGTGATGAGCGTACTCTGCGTAATGTTGTACGCGTCCGCGATGGCGACACAGGTGTCCCCGGACCGCACGACATAGGTGGTCATGCAATCTTGGCCGGTGAGACCCAGGCAGATGATCTGTACGAGGGCCAGAGTGAGTCCTAAGATACATGAGATTGTGGGGGTGCCTCACTTCGCCAATCTGAAGGTTGGCGCAGTTCGCGTCGATGACCCCACTGTTGACAGCAGCAAGCTGGTAGCTATGTGCGGTGAGTCGTTGATGCTAGCGGTGTTGATCATACAAGACTTACGTAGAAACGTTGTACTTGGCAGATACGCCGTTGCAAGTATCACCTCCGACGACGGTCGCATTGCGGTCGCAGTTGGCGGGGAGGGCGGCTCGAGCTACACAAGATTGATTGAATGAGAAACAAGCATGAGGGTAAACGTCACAGCAACCACACACCCTGAAAGACGGTCGCGGCAGCGAGCGCAAGGGTGGCGAGGAGACCAAACATGTCAAGGGAAGAAAAGCACGTTCAAGATGTACAAGATTCGCGGACGAATGCTGATTTCTCTGCACAATGCGACGCTTTTTATACCTTTTTACGTGCTGTAGAGAATCCAGGGGTAAGTACGTGGCTTCTATCTTGTTCATGCGACGAAGCAATCAACATGAGTTTCACTGAGTCAGAGCAACGGAGAAGATTGATATTGAATATTGAATGACTGTTGGAAACATGCGCGAAGGTCGGTGGTGTCGGCCGTGTTTTGGCCCATGTGTCGAGCGTAGCTTGAGCGTGGTAAGCTGGGATGGTATCACCATTAAGCGAAGTAGGTCAAGGACGCGACGCTTTGGATGGGCATAGATGGCCGCCTGTGACACTCTAGGAATGAATGAGGATAGAAGACACGAAGTCAATATAAGGCATCTCCGTGCACTTGATTTACATACAAGGTAGACTGATGACCAGTCTGTCTACGAGGCAAGAAACCGTCGCTAGACGGACTGGTAAAACTGGTTGGGGCGCAAGGGGGTGAGCAGATCCGCCGGTCCTGTGATCTTCGTAGAGACGGACTGGTCACCAGGCGGAGCTAGTCTGGTGACCAGCCCGTCTAAAAGAGGCGCTCACCTATACAATTAGGCTCGGCGTCGTCGTCGCTAGTTAGGCTTGTTTAGGCTACACCAGAAATAAATTATGTCCCAAATTCCCTACTACAGTGGAAGGGAAACCATGTGTACAAGGTTTTGACATTTGTGACGATCACGTGTCATTCGTCACACCGCGTCTGTCACAAGGGTGATTTAATCGAGTGTCAGAGTGATCATGTCAATATGGACTCGCACATACCATGAAGTATCCCAAAGTCGCTGGTGGGTCAAGCCATAGACAATTCCACTTGTACTATACGGTGACGACGAACACCAGGCTACGAGCTCATTCAAGAAATCGGTGGCGGAGGCTTCTCGAGGTACTTCGCTCTGGGTGGTTTCCTGTCCATATGATCTTACACATTCTAGCGTGTTCCGAGCCGTGGATATCGAAAACCATCGAGTAGCAGCATGCAAACTAATCTACGTTACCGACGAAACGACGGAAAAGGACCGCAAAACGGTAGACAGAGAAATGAAGATCCATGCCGCGTTGAAACACCGCAACGTGCTCGAATTCATCAGCGCTGTCGTCGTGGAACCAAAGTATAAACACCACTACGTGCCAGGCGTCTACATGCTCCTCGAGTTTGCTGCAGGAGGAGACTTGTTTGACAAGATCGGTGGGTGTGATACAAAGTGAGCAGTGGTCTCATGGCACTCAAATCTGCGACTGCGACAGCGCCAGACATAGGCACAGGCGAAGACGTGGCGCACTTGTATTTCAAGCAGTTGGTAGACGGGATGGCATGTGCCCTTTCCTCGTGTCCGATCACGCCACTCACTCACGCAACGTCATCTAGCAATTCATCCACGCCCAGGGCGTGTGTCACAGAGACCTCAAACCCGAAAACCTACTCCTCGATGCAGCCGGAACACTCAAGATATCCGACTTTGGCCTATCTTCTGTCTACAAACAAAAGGAGACTGGGAAGACGCGCCTTCTGACCGAGCGCTGTGGCAGCTTGCCTTACATCGCCCCCGAGGTATGTGGATGCATTTCAATCCTCGACGATTCGTCCCCATTGAAACTACGATGGCAGCTCAACCATGGCGTACCCTATCAAGCAGAACCTATCGATATATGGGGAATGGGCGTCATCCTGTTCGCACTTCTCGGTGGAAGTACGTGTTGCGCGTGTCGACTGTTGAGATATTTCTGATCCTTTGTCCAGATACCCCATGGGATGAGCCGACAGACCGTAGCCCAGAATTCCGCAGATATCTCTCTGGAGAGATATTCAACGAAGCACCGTGGACCAACTTTAGCACAAATGCGCTCTGTACGTTGATCTCTCCCTTTTCTGTGATGGAGATTAAGTAAACTTGTTTATAGCTCTGATTTGTGGCACGTTGACCCTGGAACCCGAAAAACGTATGATCATGCCTGAAATTTATGCTCATCCTTGGCTTGCAAGGTAAGTAGCAACAGCAGCGGGAAGCCGTGGTTGTTCACTCCTGTTAGGCCGAGCCAACTTGCTACACGGGGCGTGTATGAACTGGCCGAACAGCTCACCCAATCCTTGCGCGACAATGGCGATCTCATGTATGCCAATCCCGACATCTCGGGGGCAGGGTAAACGTTTTCTCCGTCTCAATTCTTCCTGGTCGACCTGACGTACCCCCGAGTTCCCGTAAAGATGCCGATGGCGACGAAATCATGTCCTCTGCTCAATCCCAATTCACACAGTCTCTGCTCTTATTTGTAAGTTCTCGCACACACGTCCCGTCTTCTTCCGAGTTTATCTTACCCGAAAACAGTCCCAGACGCAAAGCGGCCGACGCTACACCCCACAGCTCACCCGCTTCTACACCGCGATCGGACCGGGCATCCTCATCGACCTCGTCAAAGAAAGCCTCGACGGGCTCGGCGTCAAGTACAAGGACGCCCCCGTTATCGCGGGGTCAAGGGCTGTCCACCGACTTCGAGTGGGCGGGTACGACAAGCGCAAGATCGTGTTCAAAGGGTGGATCGAGCTGGAGGTGTTTAGTCGGACGCAGGTCTCGGGCGCGTTTTGTGTCATGCAGCGGGACGTGGTGCGTTTTCGGTGCTTGGGGTTGGAGTTGGATCATTTTTTTGGGCTGATGCGATGCTCTCTTCCTGTTGGCATAGGGCAATCCAATTTCTTGGAGACAGTTCTGGAAGGCGTTAATTCTTTCGCCAGCAGTGTCTCCTCATGTCTTGCGAAAGTGAAAGGCCGGCGATGATGATCATATGACGTACCAATATACAGTTGATTACAGTGTAAAATGTCATGATACAAGCCCTGTCAAGCACACAATTGATCACATCAGGCCAACGCCAAGATGCATTGATTCGTCAATCTTATTCGAGGCTGGTCGCAATGCGCCGAACCACAAGACTTGGTATGCCACAAGCACTCAAGCTAGGGTCGGGATAATTTTTACCGATTACAGAGAAGGAACATCGAGATTACATGGTACACTGAATGCAGATGATAAAAAGATATCGAGCCAATAAGAAAACAGAAATAAGAGAGGCCGTCTACACTTCTTGGCTGGCACCCTCCTTCTTTCCTTTGCTGCAACGCATATCAGACATGTATGTTACGCAGTAGACCGAGTAGACAGACCTTGTTTTGCTGGGCAAGAGCTCGGGGTTGATGAAGGGAACGACACCACCCTGGGATATGACCACGTCACCAAGGAGTTTGTTCAATCTGTTACCAGCGTTGAGCCTAAATCAATGTATCGAGGCGCAGCACATACTCCTCATCATTTCTGATGGCAAGCTGAAGGTGGCGAGGGACAATACGTTGTTTCTAAAAGATCATGAGTATCATGTGGTGAAGATACCCTTGCCATACATACCTTGTTATCACGGGCGGCATTTCCGGCGAGCTCAAGAATCTCAGCAGCAAGGTACTCCAAAACTGCCGCAAGATACACTAATAAAGCATGAGTCGCCGATAAACGGCTGATAGGATAGAATGGACTCGTACCTGGTGCACCAGCACCCACACGCTGAGCGTAGTTACCCTTTTTCAACAGACGGTGTACACGACCGACTGGAAATTGGAGACCGGCCTTGGCAGAGCGGGATTGCGCCTTGCCCTCAGTACCGGCCTTGCCACCAGACTTTCCAGCTTTGCCTGTAGATCCCGTGAGATGAGAAGTTGGCCAAAGAGCTATCTCGCAAGGTGCGCACCCTTTCCAGACTGAAATGTGCCTATGTCAGACGCATGTCCATCGCAGAGAATAAGTGTATTGACGAACCATATGTGTATTGTACAGATATACAAGAGCGAGTGGTGGAGGGCGGAGAGTGGTTGTGGTAAGAGGTCAAGAATGGTCGGTCAACAAAGTGTGCGCGACCCGCGTCATATATATAAGGGTCACGTGACACATGCCTGTTTTGCAAACCCCTATGTCACGTGACAAGGACTGAGACATTTCCCGGTTTGGGTGTGACATTCTCAATCCCGAATTTATGTCTGTGCAGCGTCCAGTAAAGCTACTGGTCAGACATGGCACCCCATTTATTCGCTGGAATTCCTCCTCGTCGACAAGTATAGAGAAAAAGGACAAGGACATAGATGCACCTCTTCCATTATTGCAGCGGCCACTTGGCGTAAAGGACCGGCCAGTATCACACAACAAGACATGGGACGATACGAGGAAGGAGCTGATGGACCAGGAAACGCGTCTCCAACAACGACGACACCTGTAAATCTCCTTCTGTGCTGTCCTTGCTTGCATTCACTGCTCTCAGGATAAACGAAGCCGGCAAAGGGTACTTTACAGATCTGAATGCTACCCGGAGGCACGGAGGCAAGACATGGATAGCACCCAATGTCATGGTCCGGGAGGACGTGAGTGCCATGATACATCCTGTCCGTATCTCGCTGACGACTCCCCTCAGAAAGCACTGTATTTCCCAAACATTTCCGGTTCACGACTGGACACTCGTACTCAGACACACACCACCGACATTTGTCACGGTCGCGTTTCTGTAATTGCTACGCTGTCCACCAGGATGTCCGAGGTACACAGTAATACTCGTGCCCGCGACGTAATGGCTGATCGATTTCAGGTTCACGTCAACGGATTCGTCTCGCCGACGAATGCGCGGTATTTGTCCAACCCGCTATACCAATATATCCAGATCAATCTGCAAGAGAACCTTCTCAAGTCGTGGCTCGTATCTCTGTTTCTGTCGTCCATCGCGAAGACGGTACCCAAAGAGTTGCATGCCACATATCTGGTGTCGGGTCAGAGTGTCGAGTTTGTCCGCGAGCCTCTAGGCATGACGAACAAGCACATCGGGTACGTATACCTGGTCGACGAGAATCTCAAGGTGCGGTGGGCGGGATGTGCAGACGCAAAGGCTGAGGAGACACGGGCACTCGAGACGTGTACGGGTGTTTTGCTGAGTCGACTTGAGAAAACCCGCAAAGCGGTAGTATAGATAGCCTTGTTTGTTCGTGTTGCGGCTACGTGTCTCCGCAAGAAAATACAGCTTGTCAATCAACTTTGTGCAAGCTATGACCTCCCCCGTGCAACAACTCCCTCCAGGCTGGGCAGCAGAATGGTACAGTTCTGCATCTCCGTCTGTCCCTCTCCTGCTCACCCAAAATCTGTAGGGATCCGACAAACCAGCAATTTCTCTTCATCGGTCAGCTTTCTTAGTACCCTACCGTACCGAGTCCTGATCCCAATTGAGAGCAGAGACTGCAACTGGAAGATCACAATGGGAACCCCCCACTCAGCTCCCAACTGCGCCCATAGATGCGCACGGACCTTCGGTCTCCCCTCCTCCGAGTCATGCCCACACGAAGCGTCGCCAGTATGCTGCCGGACAGACACAAGTTTACTATGGCACAAATGATCCCGTCCCTGACCCCACGTACGGCGCTGTCGGTGTCCAGCAGCAGCCAGGGCCTACTACTCAGCTCTTCACCCCCGGGCTGGCAGCCGAACAGGGTTTCGCCGGGCAGCAACAGCCACCATATCATGCGCCGACTACCCAAGAGTCCCAGTACATCAATGCCCCCGGATTCGGACAGGAACCTGTTTATTATCCCCCAACGGCACCCATCAACCAGTTGGCGGATCAGTTCAGTCAGATGGGCATGGGTATGGGCCAGAAGCCCCTGCAGCTCTTCACGACAAATCTTTTGACGTCCCCACCCGACCCACGCGAGCTGAGCCGCCCCCCTCCAGAGATCCGATTGCCGCCAAACTCGTGCATCACCACGTCACCCTACGCGAACGCCGAGTATAGCTACCAACGGTGTACGCTGAACGCCATCCCGACGACGTCTTCTCTCCTCAACAAATCAAAGATACCGCTCGCCCTCGTGATCACTCCTTACCGTACAGTGAGAGAGGACGAGCAGCCCGTACCATTAATCACGGACACAGTGATTGCGCGTTGCAGACGCTGCAGAACATATATTAACCCATACGTTCAGTTCATTGACGGCGGTAACCGGTGAGTTGCCTGCACTCTCATCCTATGAGCTCGATTTCATTTGTCACATTTTGTCAAGTTGGCGGTGCTGTATGTGCAATATGTCGAACGAGGTACCTCAGCTCTTTGACTGGGATCAGGTTCGGAACCAGCCTGGCGATCGATGGGCTCGTGACGAGTTGAACCATTCTACTGTGGAGTTTGTTGCGCCGACCGAGTACATGGTTCGGCCACCCCAGCCAGCAGTGTACGTCTTCCTCATTGATGTCAGTCATGTGGCCATCCAGTCAGGTGAGAGGTCATGCATTCTACTGCATGACGTGGTTGATCTTTATGTTCAGGTATGGTCGCTACTGCGACGCGTACCATCTTGGAGAACCTGGACCGTATACCTAATGAAGACGACCGCACCAAGGTGGCGTTCGTCGCATTCGATGCGTCGTTGTATTTCTTCTCCATGCCCGTGAGCTTTACTGCGTCTGGTCATCGATTAGTTTCAATTACATCCCATACAGCCCGGCACGACTGAATCGTCCATGCTGGTCGTCTCCGATGTCGAGGACGTCTTTTTACCTAAGCCAACTGATCTCCTCGTCAACCTGGCCGAAGCAAAAGCGTCGCTGGAATCTCTTCTTGGAAGAATCAATGATATGTTCCAGGACAACCACACTGTTGGCAGTGCTCTCGGTCCTGCCCTTCAAGCAGGTTTCAAGTTAATGGTATGTATATCTATGGTTCCTTGTTGTTCGTTTTTGATGGCATTGTAGGCCCCGATTGGTGGAAAAATCATCGTATTGTCCGCTTCTCTTCCTAGCATAGGTGCTGGCGCTCTCAAAAACCGGGAAGACCCTAAGATTCTTGGTACTTCCAAGGTACGTTGTGGCCTTCCAGACATCAAATGTGCTCATTCTGCGGCAAGGAATCCACATTGCTTCAAGCAGCGTCACCATTCTACAAGACGTTTGCTATCGAATGTTCGCGTGCACAAGTTTCTGTGGACATGTTCCTCTTTAGCTCAGCATACCAAGATGTAGCTAGTCTTGGTACGTACTTCCATCATAAATTGAACCATTTCTGATTTCACCTGTGTTGCAGCATATCTCCCCCATTACACTTCTGGCCAGACGTTCTTCTACCCCGCATTTAATGCTTCGCGCACTGAAGATGCCATCAAGTTCGCGCACGAGTTCGGCGAAGTGCTTGCGATGCCGATCATGCTCGAAGCCGTTATGCGCGTCCGTGCTTCAAAAGGTTGACTGGAAAATTCTGTCCCTGACACCGTGATTTACCTTATCGATTTCAGGCTTGCGGATGGCATCGTTCCACGGAAACTTCTTTGTCAGATCAACGGATCTTCTCGCGATGCCAGCTGTGCCGACCGACCAATCATATGCCATAGAAATGCAGATTGAAGATACCATTACCGCTCCGTTTGTCGTCTTGCAAACTGCCGTCTTGCACACGACATGCTATGGCGAGCGCCGCATTCGTGTCATTACACTCGCACTTCCTACCACGAGCAGTCTTTCAGAAGTATATGCCTCCGCAGATCAGGTAGCTATCGCGACACTATTGGCGAACAAGGCCGTGGAGCGGTCGCTCACGCACAAGCTGGAGGACAGTAGAGATGCGATTCTGCAGCGCATGGTGGACATCCTATCGGCGTACAAGAGTAGCATGACGGCTGCAGGTGCAGGCGCCAGTGCACAGTTGGCTATCTCCGAGAACTTAAAGATGCTTCCTGTGCTAGTTCTCGGACTGCTGAAGAATGTAAAGCGCCCGCTGGTTTTGGTCCATTAAACTAGTGACGCTGACATGTAACGTTTCTGTTTGTTAGGTTGGCATTCGGCAAAGTGCTCAGATTCCTCCTGATCTTAGAGCGTATGCTCAAGCACTGCTTACATCATTACCTTCACAAACGCTCATTCCTTATATCCACCCCACGTTCTATTCACTACATAACATGCCCCCTGAGGTGCGCTTGGTATGGATTACTGTATGGTTGACACTGACTTGTATTGCAGGTGGGTATTGTTGGAGAGAACGGTATCATTATGCCAACCCCGCTACCTTTGACTTCGGAACGCCTCGAACGACATGGTCTCTTCCTGATAGAGGATAGCCAGACTATCTTCTTGTGGGTCGGTCGTGATGCAGTGCCACAGCTGATCTTGGATGTGTTTAATCTCCCCAACTACGAGGTCCTGCGTGGTGGAAAGGTGAGCGTCGTGGCACCTTGTCGACAGTCTGATCTTACTCAACTCCACTTTCCCAGATGACCCTTCCAGTTCTCGATAATCCCTTCTCACAACGCGTCAACGCCATCATCCAGAAAACGCGGGAGCTACGCCGCGGGGTGTACTATCCCCATCTCTATGTCGTTAAGGAGGACGGCGAGCCGCCGTTGCGGTTGTGGGCACTGAGCGGTCTCATCCAAGACCGTGCGGACGTGTTGCCGAGTTACCAGCAATTTATTAATCAGCTCAAGGACAAGGTCAACGGGGCCAACAATTATTGAGTCTAGGTACTGTGTAGAGCGGGACTGGGGCATAAAGATGAGGATTGAGAATTCAGTATTGTTCTCTTCGACGCTATCGCCTTCTTTCTGGCATTTCTTCCATTATGTTGAGACACGAGTAATGTTGAGCGGGTGCATTCTATGATTGATGATCGGCGTTCGGAACTAGGCATGATATACAGCAGGCTATCTGTAAAAATGATGCGGACCTTGAGCCCGATTGGAGGACGTACCAGTTGTAAATATTGATCGTCGGGGGTTTGTCGGGAGTAGTAGGTAATCATAACCTGTCAAGTGACACACTTGACATACAATCAATGTTTCCCACTCCTTCCACATCATGTCATGGCCTCGCATCCGAAATATAAATATCGTCGACTTTAAGTGGGAACGATTACAAACTGGCAGCAAGAATCGCCTCATCAAGCCATGCAATCCCCCACTCTTTCCATAGAAGGCGGCGCAAATCCACGACACCCAACGACCCGGTCGAGCGATGACCACGTCTACATTGGTGATCATATCGAATTGAGCAATCTTACACGCAAGGTGTCTGCAGGTGATGCTATCGTGATGAAGCACGTCTCCCACTCGGGCATTGCCAACGATACTGTGCCAATGGCTCAGACCAAGTCACAGCGCCTCCGCGCACGCCTCCAGTTTGCGACCCTCTGCTGGACGCTATACCTTGCGGGTTGGAACGACGCCACAACGGGTCCGTTGCTGCCCCGGATACAAAAAGTCTACAACGTGGGTGTCCTTGTCTGGTGTGGACGTCGGATGTTGACATGTGAACGCGCGCGGACAGGTCAACTTTGCGGTGGTGTCCCTGATTTTCGTGTTTGCTTGCGTCGTGGGTGTCGTCTCGACTCTGTTTCACAGCGGCGGTGTTGATGGTATCAAAAGGGATTTTTGACGGGCGCATTCTCCAACGTCGTGTTGAACGATCGATATGGGTTCGGCAAGGTTGTATTGCGCCGTTCTGACAGTTGTCTTGGGTTATTGACGCGCAGAGTCCTGCACCATAGGTTATCGTTCTCGGTATGTTATCTATACTTGTGCCGAAAGAGAACAATAGCGGGTTTACTGTGTTGCTTTCTAGGATCTGTACTCCAGGTTATTGCTTATGCCATCGAATCTGCCGCCTTGCCTTTTCCAGCATTCGTGCTAGGGTATGCCATCAATGGCATCGGCTTGGCATTGCAGGTCCGTTGCTTGTCTCGAGTGGTCGCCGCCGTCACTAGACACCATCCTAGGACGCTCAGGCAAACGGTTTCGTAGCGAGTCTCAAGGACAATGCGGAAACTAAAATGGGAATCTTGCATGCTGTATGCATTTTTTTTGCTCTTTATTGGACACGACTGAAATAAGATAGGCTTATGGTATGAGGTGTCGTGCGTTGCGTCTGGGCGCCGTGCTCACGTGTACCATGTTCAAGGCGCTGGCGCGCTGTCGTCTCCGCTCGCTGCGACGCAGTTTGCTCAACTTCCCCACTGGTCTTTCCATTATCTCGCGTCGTTGGGTGTCGCATTGATAAACACTGTTCTCTTGATTGCAGTCTTTCGTTTCAAGAGCCAGGATGGTCTGTTCTGACCACTTGCCCGTATTCAGTGCTCACATTGCTCGCAGAATGCTTGGCTGAGATTGGACAACCCGCAGGGGAGCAGAGCGAGAGCGAAAACAGTCACTTCAGACAGATACTTGCATTGAAGGATGTACACCTCCTTGCGATGTTCATCCTTGTCTACGTTGGCGTCGAGGTTACTCTCGGGGGTATGTCTATTGTGACGTTTCTACATACCATGCCTGACTCGCGGTGATATTCAGGCTGGATCGTCACGTATGTCATCAACGTCCGTGGCGGGGGTCCTTCGTCTGGGTATATATCATCAGGATTTTTCGGAGGTATGTCACATCTTGGAAGAGCCAAATTCCATCCTACCTATACATCTATAATCAGGTTTGATGACGGGTCGTGTTGCTTTGTTGTGGCTCAACCGGAAGGTATATTTCCTGCATCCGTTGTCGTTCATAATCATGTCGACCATGTCAGGTGGGAGAACGGAGGGTTCTGTTCATTTACGCACTTCTTGCCATCGGGTTACAGTTGGTCGTCTGGTTAGTACCTTCGTTGATCGGTGGCGCCGTGTCTGTTTCAATCATCGGTGTCCTACTGGGTCCGATGTATCCGATTACAATGAACCACGCCGGACGCGTTTTGCCAGCTTGGCTTCTGACCGGTAATGTCTCCCGTCGCAACTTGTTACGAGGACCCTGGGACTGACGCTGGTTATGGCAGGTTCGATTGGATGGATCGCTGGTTTCGGTCAAGCGGGGTCAGCACTGGTGCCTTTTATGACGGGCGCAATCGCATCCAAGACGGGTATCAGCTCCTTGCAACCCTTGTGAGTATAGTGTTTGTGGACTGGGCTGCTCTTACGCACCGTGTACAGGTTAGTAGCAATGATGGTGTTCATGACGGTCCTCTGGGCGCTCGTTCCCAGCAAGGGCTCAAGGCGTACGGATTGATGGCATGATATGACAATGTTACTGACCAGCATCAGTGACATGGAATCCGGTGATTACACACGATATGAAACGACATGCATGCTCCCTCTGTACTAAGGTGTAGCCTAGACACCGTACGCCCTTTCGTTGCGTGCCAAATATCCACTTGCAACATACCGGGGGACGTTTTCTTATGGTGTGAACAGGTTTCTGTAAACCATCCACCTCTAGCCCACGCTGAGAGTCCAAGCCCCGCGAGGCAGTGGGGTCAGTAAACGTTCATGTATGAACTTCGCGTGCAGTATACCCGGAATTTATGTAATCAAAGCCTATTGGCTGATAGGGTACTACCGCGAAAACGTCAATTACTCCGCTAACATGTCTTCTACCTGCGAGTGATCTGGGTCATTGATACCTTCTGCATCCAGATCAGGAAGCTGATATAACTCGAGATCGTCATCTAAGCACTGCATGGCAGTTTTGTAGAACGACCCAAGCCAAGACTCCGCATGCAACTCGGAGTAATCTAACCATGGAAGCAAGTTCTTTGGTCGCATACTCAGGGTGTTCGATAAAATGATCCCACCACCACCCTCTGCTTGAACGCCTCTTGCCCTAAGTTCTGAGTTGACTGGGGCCATCTAAGTCACGGACAATTTTGCAGTGAGCATGGTGGTGGTTTTTTTTCAATGCCATGTCATTTTTAGTTCATTTCTTATGGTAAATGTACACTGTTGCAACGAGGCATGGCCAGTGGCCCAGTGGATTGGATGGTCTGACATGGTGATTATGTATTGTCTACTAGTGAGTCGCGACTTGTAGAGGACCTTGGAACCAAACAAAGTTCACTGACTTTCCCACAGATTACGGTCGGTGACTGTGACTCTTGCTCGAGCAGGTGTCATCATGTCGGTATCAACGCCGTAATGCGGCCATATACTCTACTCCTAGTCCTCATGAGTGTCTCGAGCGGACACCACGATCGCACCACAAACATCTTGAACCCGTGGGACCGGGTGCTCTGAGTGACATTGAAGTACCTGAGCGTGCTCGGAGGTGTGCAAGCACCTCGAGGCTTGAGCAACAAGTTCGGCGAAGTGACCTCATCGAACTCATCGAACGTAATACGGTGGAGCCATGTGGAAACCGCCCATGCGGACGGGAACACTGGGACGTTCACACGGAAATAAAACGTGGGTGAGCGTATCGTATTGGTGAGAGACGGGGAAAGATAATGATGTACGTCGTAGTAGTAGGCTGCTTTATATGTACTGTTCGTAGAGGCATCTACATGATCGAGAGGATGCCATTTGTCGGGGAAGCCACGGCGCAACTGGTGTAAGGCAATCGCTATAGAAACGCGTGTCGACGACACGCGGCGACAGCCATGAATGAACAGGCGCACAGTGTTCCTGGCTCCGATGGCTCGGCCTGACTCAGACGAGCATCAGAGCTTTGGTGTCCCGAATGCCACCTTTCACCACTCCCCGCGGGGACGGATCGGGTCGAGAGCGACAAGAACTTGAATCGACAGAGAGTTCATATTGAACTCGGGTGCACACCGCGGACTCCGAGACGAGTCACCAGCGCTTGAAAAGGGCTGCACCTTCCAATCAGCAACTCTCGGGACCACGAAACCACACCACCCCTTCTCAAGCACGGAAATGTTGACGTTGAAGGTATTCATCTTCCATTTTTTGCGCAGTTACTTCCGTAAGTATGCAGGATGCGGTATTCGTGATCGGGCATAGTTCAACAATACGACATTTAATTTAATCAATCGTGCAGTCGCCCTCTAGTGACTAATGGTCATGGCAATACGACAGTATGCCTTCTCTGCTGTAACACTCAATAGTGGATTTACATCCTCTAACGATTGTAGTATGTCCTTCAAGTTATCCTCCTCGAATCGATTCGCAGCCAGATTTCATTTTAGTACTTGCCACGTATGGGCGATTCGAATGTCCCATGTCGGAACTCCTACGATGGGCACGATTGCATCCAAGGACCAAGGCGGACATCAGCCTTGATTCCAACTTCCAAGTTGTAGCCTTGCGGGTGGGACAGCCTCCGCCATTAATCGGGTCACTCTTATGCCCGTGTATAGATCGACAGCGATGATCGCATTCATAATGGACCCCTGGGCTCTCTTTCCAAGCGAGTATGCGTGACAGCGCACAGATGGGGTTCGAGCTACTAGCCACATCAGTGACATGGAATCCAAAACAGGATCCTTCACTGTTCTCGTTCCGATGTCTCGGAGAAGCTCGGACACCATGTCACTGGGCAGTCAAAGAGAAGCAGCGTCTCTCTTCCCGAAGGACTCGTTGCAATCATTTGAGGATTATCTGCCACCAGCGCGGTCACTGCATAGATAAGAAGCGGTATCACCAATACGCCGCCCTTCATCACTCTTTTCCCTCCCAAGTCGATACCAAGTGTACTCAACGAGTATCGAAATGGTGAGAATAATCGTGTTCCCTTGGAAGTTGGAGCTGCAGGTGATCCTCCCGCTGCTAGGTTTCTCCGTCGCACGCTATCAACGAGAACATTGAAGTAACTTTAAATGCAAGTACCCTGAATGCTGACGATAAACCGGATAACAAGTGTCCTGGGAGTTCTCCGAATCCCGCCTGTCGGGCGTCCCTCTCGTTGCGTGCCAACATTCACTTTGCAGCACTGTGCTGGGCCGCGGTGCTGAACGGGTGGAATGATGGGTCTAATGGACCGCTGTTGCCGAGGATCCAGCAAGTGTATCACGTATGCTTTCGTTGTAATGGGTAATGTCGCCTTGAACGTGGACACAGGTCGGATATGCCGTAGTATCGTTGATTTTTGTCTTTACAACATTGGTAAGTTGACGACATCAAGGTCTGTCATTTAATTCAACTTTTCATGGATTGAATACAGGGATTCATTTCTGGGTCGATCTCCAATATGTTCCTGACGGAAAGAATCGGGTTCGGAAAGGTCAGTGATGCTCCCCTGCTGCCAGTTGTCGTTTCCTTTTCAAATGCTCGCCTGTTAGATTCTCGTGATAGGTGAGCTGTGTGCTCGTTCAGAACCGTGCATTTACTCATGATCTTGGGCGTCGTTTCGTAGGTTCGCTAATCCAGGTCGTTGCATACTGCATCGAGGCGGCGGGGGTATCCTTCCCCGCCTTCCTTTTCGCCTACACAATTAACGGCTATGGAATCGCATTGCAGGTAGGCGAGGAAGTGGTCATTCTTCTCGCGCACTCAACGGCATTCTGTCCCTAAGGCTGCCCAAAATGTCGGCTACGTCATCCGCTTCAAGGACAATCCCGAGCTCCGGATGGGTCTTCTCATGGGAGGTACCATCAGAATTAGACAGTCTCTTGGTCGATGCTGACCCTTATTCTCGTGCATAGGATATGGTGCGCGATTCATGTATTTCATCCATGCAGTGCATTTCACAATTATTCCCAAGGTGTCGGTGCACTGCTGTCACCCTTGTCCGCTACCTACTTCGCCCAGGTCCCCCATTGGTCTTATCACTATTTGACATGCCTCGGTATAGCGGTTCTAAACACCATATTTTTAGCGGGGGTGTTTCGACTGAGACCTCAGGAAGGTCCGTACGCTACGGTGTATGTCGCACTTGATTTCTCACCCTTTCACACATAGAATGTCTCGTAGAAATCGGAATCATGGACACGGAAAAGGGAACGAGCACAGAGAGTCAGTTTCGCCAGATTATGGCGCTCAAGGACGTACATCTCCTTGCTTTATTTGTTCTTTGCTATGTCGGTGCAGAAGTGACGCTCGGTGGTACGTGCAGTTGGACGTACGCATCGTTGAATACCTCTTTAATCTGGATCGGCGTCACTAGGATGGATCGTGACGTATATTATTGATTTCCGACACGGGGGCTCGTCTTCGGGGTACATTTCGACAGGATTCTGGGCAGGTGCGTGTTCTTGCGTCGGGTCTTGTGTCCTCCCGAGCACCCAGAGAAGAAGAGGCTGACGTTGCAAAGGTCTGACGATCGGCCGGGTGGCCCTTCTCAAAGTGAACAAGCTGATTGGCGAGCCACGCGCATTACTCGTGTACTCCCTCCTGGCAATTGCGTGCGTCCTAACTTCTTGCTCCTCTCCCGGACCAATAGTCTCACATCCCCATTCTCAACCCCCTCCCCTGCTGTTCAGGCTCGAATTTTTCGTCTGGTTCGTCCCCTCCTTGATCGGCGATGCCATCGTCGTCGCATGCATAGGTGTGCTCCTTGGACCAATGTACCCCCTCGCGATGAATCACGCCAGACGTGTCCTCCCACAATGGCTCCTCACCGGTGCCATCGGATGGATCACGGGGTCTGGACAGGCAGGCTCAGCGCTCATCCCGTTCGTCACAGGGGCTATCGCGCAAAGGGCAGGTGTGAAGGCATTGCAGCCCGTGTACGTTCCCAGTCAGGTATTCATACTCGGGGCTGACATACATGTGTAGGCTCGTGGCCGTGTTTGTGGTCATGACAACCTTGTGGTTGATGGTGTCAAGGGCAAAGACGCTTTGATTCAGAATGCCATTTGGAAAAAGATGCACTTTTTTTTTTGTACAATAGTGATGGTTTTGATAGTTTCCGAGTCGGATGCCGCTGAAATACCATGACCATGACAAAACCTCTACCAATCACCACCTGCACTGAATATGATCAAGATCAATCTTAAGATTATTACATCCGAATCATTAAGACGACCACAGCACGAGCGAGATGGGCCTCATGTACATAGTTCAACAATCTTGTCCATCTCTGCCAGTGAGTTTGAACTTGCTGTTGGAATCCACAGCAGGCAACCAGCCCCCATAAGCATCATATGTTTTTTCATGTCCCTTCACTACATGTAAATCAAAGAGCAGCAGGGAAAGAAAACTAATCATTGATACACTGGTCAGTACATCTTTGCACCTGTGACACGGTGTGTGCAGCTCTATGGAAGGGGTGTGGGTCTAGCCGATACCAGTCAACGAGTCGCTCTTGAGAATGGATAGCATTCAACCCATTCGTTTAATTGCATGCACCAATGCACCCGCACTAACGGGCACTTCATCATTTCCCTCTCCACCTGGTGGTGCAACAGGAGGTAGCATGTCGACGCCATGTTGCCTACAACGCACACAACATGAGGTCAGAAGCCAACAAGGCATCACAAACGAGAGCACCCACCGAGCCTCCGACCATGCAAAGTACCGCACGTCCAGCGCCCCTACCGACATCTGCGTATCCTGAACAAACACTCCCGGAGGAAACATCTCCATGACCATTGCACGCCCCGACGGCGGGATGTACACACAATCTGCCATATGGTCGCCATACACTCCAACCACAACCTACGATACAGGCAACGGCACCAGCATCGGAACCGATCAGATCAGCCACGAATATAACCATACAACACAGTGAATGTCCATCGCTCACCGTAGACTGCGCAATCGCACGCATGCGCGCCGCCCACGACGCCTCCGCTGAAACAACGTGCACCTCATACCTGTCCCCGAGCTCACCTAAAGCGCGCACCAGCGCCTCGTGGTCCGCTGCTCTCACCTTGGGTCCTTGCGCCGCGTCCTGGCGCGACAGGTACGTCACGACCGTCTTGGCCGTGGCCAACCCTGACTTTTCGGGTGCCTGCTCAGGCACACCCAAAGACCTTGCGACGTTCCTCCGAATCGGCTCCCACCACTCTCTCGAGGCGTCGAGTTCTGTTAGGGGGACCGCGAACGAAGGTAAGTCGGCTCGTGCGCGGTGGGCTGCGCCCTGATCTGCCACGACCACGCGTTTTAGCAGGAACGGGACATGCAAGAGTGCATAGTCGGCCCAATCTTCTGCGTACATGAGACCGAGGGTTGAGAAAGCTGCCTTGACGACCATCGGGTGGAATCCGCTCGACGACCGTTGGCGCGGGATGACGGGCCCATTCGGATCGGGCTGCTCGCCCATAAAGGTAGGAACGTTGGGATAAAGGATGCGACGAGGTGGCGGAAGGGTCAATGCGTCGGGGGAGAGGGACATGTCCAGCGCGGTGTATGTGCGCCAAAGGGAGAAGAGGGTGTAGTTGCCTGTGCGCAGGGATAAGCAGCGAACGGGCACAAAAGGAGTGTGAACTAACTCGGCGATGCATCGGTGACGAGCCAACTCACGCCGTGGATACTGCGTGTATGCGGCAATGAGCTTGAGCACCACTACAACACACAAGGTGAATGGACGCACAGACCACCGAACGATCCCAACGTCTCCTTCGCCCTGGCAGTGGAAAGTACCTGCCAATCGGAGGGTCTGGGAACCGCTTGCGGGTTCTCACTGGACGACGCGATAGAGCCGAGCGAGGGAAAGGAGAGATCGTCCGTGACGACAAACAGGGTGCCGTTCAGCATGAACACATTGTCCATGATCGTATATCCTACAACCAAGTCTGAGTCTGAGCGGAGACGCCCAAAGAATATGTTTTGGCGCACCTGGGACATGTTTTAGCGCCACCGTCTGTGGAATTTGACCGGCCCAGTCGAGGATTCCATCGTTGACACCAATGGACCCAAAGGTGTGCGGGGAGAACGACCCGGGAAGAGTCGTATCATTCGAGTGCTTTCGAGCGTTTTCGGCGACTCGTTGCTCTTCCCATGTCCAATCCCCGTAAATGACTCCGTCCCAACTTGCGCTGGTCGAGTCGGTACCTTTCTTGCTCGCTTGCGACGTCAACCGTTCGCTATTACTAAAAGATGTTTCGAGGTTGTAGAAGAGAACAAAGGTGGTGAGGGAGAAGAGGACAAGGGAGATCTCTCGGCGAGTTGGTGGGGAATACCACGGCATGAGTGTACAGCGCCAAGGGTGGATCAACAAACAATAATTTAGTAAATGCACACTCCGGTTTCTACTGAAACATGTCGTGCCCTTCTCCCCCGTTGGACAGCGATGCGATATCCAGCGTCGTCATCCGCTTCTTTCCCTTTGTATCCTCCGCCCAATTTTCATAAAAGTTGGTCTCATCCCTGTGCGATAGATAATCTTCACCGTCGGGCCTGACGACGAGCCGACCAGGTCCATCCCAGAAATGGAACGCCTGACTGTGCACGCCATACGACGTCGGGACTACCTCGAGTAGGTCCCCCCTTGCAATCTCAATTGCTGGGATCTCTGACGCAGGCAAACCGATGAGGTACGCCAACAAGCACCGGATCACAGACGAATGCCCAATGATGAGCAAATCCTCCTTTTCTCGTTCCAACTCAATCAGTACAGGCTCCAGACGCACTGAAGGATGTGTGACGACAACTCCGGAAATGTTCGAGATTGGAGCGTACCGGATAGATCGTGATAGCTCTCGGCGCGAGGTGCGCGGAATGCGTAGGGGTCCTTTACGAACCGTGCCCACTCTTCGGGATAAAACTTTTTGGCTTGGTCTGGTGTAAGACCATCCCAAACGCCTGGATTGATCTCCGACATCTGCGGTTTCTCAACCACTTTGACCCTGAGCTTGGTTGCACCTTCTTTGGGTGGAGTCGGGGAATCCGTTAGGGCTGAAGGCGTACTCGAGTCCAAGGAGAACGTGGAAAGGGATGATTGTATGGTTTGGAATGGCCAGGCGGTGTGGTGAGCGCGACAACGCGTCGAAGTCCAAATCTTGGGATGGCATTCGTTGCCACACTGAAGGACAGAGACACAGGACGTACCACTAGCCGTCGATCGCTCGGGTCATAGCCACGCTGCTCCAACGCTTTTGCTCTTCTTTCAGTGACAAACTCTTTCAGTTTCTCTGCGTACTCCCATCCGGCAGGAGACAGATCAGAGTCAGCCTTGTAGGAGTGCTCGATGAGAGATTGGCCAGACTTGTGGAGTGGCGTTAATCTCGTAGGGCGATTGGAACGAGAGGGACCTTACACGCGCAAAATAAATCATGCGGAATCGGTTATGAATGTTCATAAGGAAGAACACGATCCGTGACTATAACCAAGATGAGTCTCGCAGAATGTGCGTGTGGAACGGCTGACCTGTAAGTAGCCTCGGATATTCTACAAAGCGAGACGTTACAAAACGTGGTGAAAATACGCAAATATATACTTACATTGACCATGATCTTCTCTCCGACCTGCTAGTGGTTAGTACGTCCTTGGGTCATTGATCGCGCAGCTTACATTGAAAATGCGAATAAACGGCCAATTAGTCTCTGTGATAGTCTCGTATGACATTTCCCTATCTCGTATCCTGCCATAGTAGTCTTCGACTGCCTTGTCTGGATCCCACTCACGGTACTAGAACCTTATCAGTGCCTCTAGTCACACAAGATCGAGAACGATTCGCACGTCAGGCGACGAGATCTTGACGTTTCGAATGTTTGTCTCGATGATTTCTTTGTTATCGCATATCGACTCTGCACAGGGTGAGCCATGATTGAGGTACCCCATCGACGAACATGCTTACCTAGAAGAATGACGTGGATTCCTCCCTTGTCAAACTTTTCGGCAAGGCTCTGACGGGCCTTTTGGGAGCCATTGTTGGCGTCGTATATAACGACCTGACCGCCACCCTCGAAAAAGTCCCATATGAGTTTCTCGCAGCCATCGGAGACCATCTTGCGGAGTGCCATCGTTTCGGGGGTCTTTTCGCCTGCGATCGAGATGAGTAAAGAGCGAGAAGAGTGTGGTACACGCACCGAGGGTAAAGTAGTCGGGTGGAAGTGACTGTGCGCCTCCGAGTGTCTTTCGACGATAATCGCCGAGGGAGACGACGTGTGTCTTTACGCCCATCCATCTCAGATAGCGCTCGAGTGCGCGCGAGATGTGCGTCTTTCCGCGTGCAGGCAGTCCGACGGTGAGGATAAGAATCTTTCCCGCATGCCAGAGTAGACCAGACGCAGTCGTGTACAGCGGAGCCGCCATCGAGCTCGGTCGATGTATCAGTCAGACGTATAAGTATTGCATTACGTAACAAAGGTATAACAACTAGGACAACAGATTCAACAGCTCAGACGACGTGCCAGTGGTCACTTTCCATTGGGCGAAAATGACGTTGCTGCAGCTGACCTATAGTCTTCCATCTCCTGATCGAGCTGTGCGAGCGTCTTTTTGACGCGTCGCGGTCCCTTCTTTTGTCGGCGTCGGGGAGCAACTGCCATTGGTGCAGTGAACACGGCGCGTTGTTTGCGTGCACTGAACAAGAAAGATCGATCACAAGCATGCAAGAAACTTGACAGGATACTTACGCAGGTGGAAACAACGTTCCGTTTGGCGCGTGGTCATGTGGCGTGATTGAAGGGGGAGGATTTGCGACGGCAATGCCGCCAAGGCGGCCCAACAGGGACGGCTGCGTCTGTTGAGGAGGGGGGTTTACTGCCAGATGTGTCGAGTCCACGACAACCTCAATCTTTATTGGACGTCCTGGACGACGACGTCGGGTAGCTCAGAGCGGACGATGAGAGGAACACTTACGACCATCGATGAACTTGCCGTCGTACTTGGAGCGGGCAATACCAGCGTCCCCAGACCGCTGGAACGAGACGACGGCCATGCCCTTTGAGCGACCCTGGGAGTTGTAGATGAGGAAGACCTCTTTTAGAGGACCGACGGTTTTTCGAAAGAGTTCCTGTTGAGGCGCGTCTGAGCGGGTGGGGCGATGTGAAGAGAGGGCTACTTTCCTCGACTTCGAGTTCGCCGACGTCTGGGGGGAGACGACTGAGGAGGATCTTACTGCCCTGTTCCTTTTGTTTCTGGTCTCGCCATGCGGGGGGTACTTGGCCCGCCTGGTTTCCAAGGAGGTGTCGTTTCGAGCTGTGGTAGTTTGCGATGCGAGACGCGGGTCTTGTGTCGTGCATCTTCTACTATTAGGTACTTACTGTAGTTGCAACTGGACAAGGTTGGATCATTGATTTGTAAACTTGTACAAATAACATAAACAGGGGTATTCCATTTCTGGAAAGCTTCTATGTTATGCCCTTTTTTGGATATCAAAAATAGAATTTATCTATCACGTGGCTAATGTCTGCTTGGACGATCTGAGCTGCAGCGCGTGTGCCGAGCCTTTTTCTGCTCCACCATCTCATCGACGACTCCGCTCGCTCGCTCGCTCACAACGAGGTCGCAATTGACACACAATGGACCAGATATCCTCTCAGGATCACCAGCAAAAGGACTTTTTCAACTTTCTCTTCCCAGACTCGTCCGCCGACCAGAATCGCCAACCAGACGCTCACCAGCGAGACAGCACACCGCTTCACGCTCATCGTATACCAAGCACCCTCCAAAATATTGCTGGATCGAACAATACCCCATTCAACCTCGATCTCATGGCCATGTCCATGTCCAATTTGATATCACTTCCAGGCTTCGACTCTACACCTACACCTACACCTACAGCTCTTCCCTCTCCCGCAGCACTCACCCCACAGATGCTCCTCGAGCAGCAGTACAAACTCACGCAATTGCAGCAGCTGCAGCAGCTCCAGAACCAGATTCAGAACCAGATCTTCCAACAACAGGCATGTCCCTCTCCATCTACGCGCTACCCTTCATTCCGCCCATATCTTCCCGGGCCGATCACTTCCTAAAGCTGATCTTTGCGTTGACAGCTCGCCCTTATCAGCGGACAGACATCTATTGCAGCACATGAAACCAATCCGGATCCTCCCCGCGACCCGGCTCCTCCCTTTAATGGTCTCCCGACTCCCTGTACGTACATTTGCCGATCAACGTCTTATTCCTTATCCCTCCTCGTTCCCAGTATCCTCTGCCGAAATACGACCCACCAACCCCGACTTTTTGTCACGTCTCAACCCTCCGTTTCAGAACTCCCAGCCATCCATGTACAATTCTCACGCCTTGGATACCATGCCCCTTCCTTCCCCTCAGGAACCGTCCCCATCAAACCCGTATATGAGACATCCAGGATCGGTTTCTGCACCCGCCAACATTGCATTTCCGTCCTTTCCCTCGCCGTCTGATCTTGACATTTCTCCGCTTACGAGTCCATGGCTCGAGGCCTATCCTCATCCTCCCAATTCTAGAATGGCCAAGCGTGCCGCTTCACCTACTGGGGACGACAACGCTCGCGCACCCCGAAAACGTCCTGCCCCGATTGTTCCCGTGTCGATGAACGTCCCTCGGAACGTCAAGTCTGCTAACAACACTCCGCTCTTGCGTTCTATGCGCGCTCGTCGGAATAGCTCCGTCAATGGGACAGATTCGCCGTCTCCAGTAGATCTGGCTATGCCTCCACCTGCACCCAAGAATCCATCCTCTCCCCCCAGTTCCGTCCCCACCACCACATCAGCTTTGCCTATCCAAGAAGAGCTCCGCATGACGCCCGTAACGCCGGCAAGTATCATGAATCTGGGTAGACTCGGCGTCAGTAGTAGCCTCGCGCCAGTGACACAGCCGCCCCGGGTGGATAAAGGCAAAGAATCAGCTAAAACCAAGGATGCATCCAGGGCATCCCGCAAGGCGGGGCTGCCGTTCGTTACTCCAGGTCCGAAACTGATCCTTCCAGGTATGTGCACCGCGCTCATTCATGGCTGACGAGAAGCAAGCGTACGCTGACCTTGGAGCAGCCGGGTCTGCCACTCCACTAAGCAGTTCGTCGACGATGTCCCCGCCTGCGCCTATCACGCGCAAGTCGCACAAAGATGCAGAGCAGAAACGCCGAGACTCGCTCAAGACGGCGTACGACGACCTCCGTATGCTCTTACCACCGATACCCCTCCCATCAGACGACAACTTTCCAGGCGAGCCGATTTTGCCTGGTGCCCTACCCCCGCGCGGGCCACCCAAAGCGGGGGGTGATGGGCCGAACAAGGGTGTCAGTAAGCTACAGCTACTTCGCTGTGGCAACGACTACATTCGTACGCTGAAAGCTCGCGTCGACCGGCGCGACACGGAAATTGAGACGCTGCGACGCGAGGTACTCCGGTTACGTGCGTTTGCAGGCGAGGAAGCACACAAGAGCGACATCGATCTAGACCATGATCTGGACGCGGTGGAGGCCGGACATCCTAGACTGGGGTTGTCAGTATTGGATGAGGATGGGGACGACGGCGAAGAATGATGCATGATGGTGGTGGACGGTCGGCTTTTAGTGTATGTAGTGTACCATGTACTTACCATGTTGATCTGAGCGCGCTTTTGTCTTTTTCCTTTCGAGGGTTTTTTTTGTTGGCAGAGGTGCTCGGAAAATACTTGTGATACAACCTTCCTTATCAGGGATGATTTTCGTGGATTTCGGAGTGTCAATCCGTACGACAGTGCGAGACAACGTCAACGTCGTCTGCCAGCTTCTCACACCTTCCAACCGGCTTGCCATTCACTTGAACAATGTCCCAAGTCGCTCCTCGCAGTCCCTTGTAAGTCCATCCGTCGGGTCAGTCTGACTGAACCATGCCAACGCAGATATCAATTATGATATCCGTCGTTCCAGGTCGGCTGCCTTCCTGATTCACGTCGCCCTCGAAGCACCACTCGTCGTGCAGACCTTTCTTTCGCCCACATCTCTCCCTTTTATGCAGATGACCAACACGACGTTGGTGTTGCTCAAGGTGTGTACATTTCCATGACATCGAGCTGGGCTTCCCGTGACATGCATCCACATGCGTGCTGTCGGATGTCCATACTTTTGCACGGTCCAGTTGTACGCCTCCGTCGTTGCTGCAACGTGTATCGCCTCGGTACTCGTGTTTCCTCTCCCAGGTGCGTCTTTGTGGCACGTTGAACACCAAGTCTGACATGGATGCCGGTGATCGAACAGAGTTTCTCCCCGGAAAGCGCGCACTCGCGCTCGCGCTGTGCGTTTACCATAGCGTCGCGTCCACGGTTCTCTTCCAGGCCCCCCGATTCATCCCGCATACCTTTGGCGCGTGGTTCGAGTCGTAAGTGTCTTTTTTTTCCTGCCTGATGCCTCTGTCTCCCACGCAACCTAAGCGCTGAAACGTCGCGCAATGAATGACAGATTAAAGGTAACACCCGAAAATGTTTGGGGCACGTTTCATGGCGTGGTGGGGTTGTTAATGGTGGTTTGGTGGCAGTCGACGTTGCAGTACGCGAGTGCATTTCGGGGGAGGGCGTAGGTCGGGATGAGGAGTGAAAAGACAAGGGAGGAAGGCCGGTCTTCGCGTGAGTGCACTTTGCAGATCGTGTTTCTTGCCCTCCAGGATCTGCATGGCGCGGCCTCGGACGTGTCGCTGTCCAGGGCAAGATTGTGATGGATAGGAAACAAATAGAATATACCTTGCTCCCAAGAAGTCTCGAAGTTCTAGTCAACACCAATACAGGAAAACGTGAAATCGAGAGGTATCCCGTTTAGCTCAGTTGGTAGAGCGCGTCACTAGTAATGACGAGGTCAGTCGTTCGAGTCGGCTAATGGGAACTATGTGTTTTTTTCTTTTCGTCATCGTCACGACTATTGCCGTTTGCATCTCGGTGGGTTACGAGCGTGTAGTACCGGTATGAAAAGCGCGTAGGGAAGCCTAAAAGTATGCTCACTTCATGCCCCAGCCCTGGAAGAAAGATTGTCTGGAACACACTCCAGCTCCTCTGGCCGTGCAGACCAGTAGTAGGGCGCGCAAATCTCCCGGGTCCCCGGACCGCTTGTATGAAACTCAAGGGAGGTGTCGTTGCAGGTGCTCATCTGACATGATGGTTAACCAGTCCATTTGCAAGTTTGTGCTACGAAACAAAATATCGCTAGTTCTGGGCCGCCAGGACCACAGGCAGTACATCTACTCGGGGGATACTGCCATCTCCAAGTCGTGGTGTCTGTCTGACTCACATGAGTACGCATGTGCACCGCTCGCCTGCGGATGACCTCATCGCAGCTGACTTGGCGCGGTTCAAGGTTACACGTCATCGCACCAGCACTCATTCATTTTCTCGACATTTGCTCCCATGCCCAACCAAGTTCCACGCCTCTCGGAGGCATGCGCCTTCTTCAAGGTATGTAGTCGTCGGGCCATGAGGTGCGTCATACGTGTCGCAGCTGCAACCGATTTTGGCGTGCGACCCACCCCGAAGGTTGAATATTTTTACGTGGTCGTACACGCAGAGGTGTGTTGTTTGTGTACTTACCCGTCGCCGAGTGCATGACAGTGCCACGGGTACGGTTTACACTCGAAGATGTCAATGTCCCTGTGCCTCTCACTGTATGACGCACATAACACTAGGTGGCAGTCAGATCGAGCACCGTGGTACTATGTAGGTATCTTTTAGACGTCATCCCGCTCGTCGGCGGGCAGTGGAGGCATGGGGAAGAAACGTGGACATGTGGTGGGTACGTTTATTCCTCCGTATCAGCAAAATTATACCCCAGACTTCCCGGTGGTGCACAAGTTCCCCCATTTCGCTGTGAACATCGCTTTGCTCACTCAGCATTCAATATTCTATAGTGATGCCCGTCGGACCCGTCCCACCACCACGCTCTTACGCGACAAAATGATTGCCGTCTCTTCCTGGCTGTCGTGTCTGACTGACTTTGCATATATTCACTACTCTCCTCGTCACAGTGGACCTGGCGTGTGTCTTGGCTCAATCTGCGCGACACAGATTTTTAGCTTTGTCGTTTCTGTCGTCGTTGTCCAGTTCTGCTCATGTCGTCGTACAAAATGCTTTCAGGCATGCGATCGTTCTCCTTCAAGGTAGTCGGTGAGGTTCGCCTCGGCCATCGAGGTGCTCTCCGAACGCGTCGCAGGCTGCAACTGACTTGGGCCCGCGGCTTCCTGCGTAGATGCAGAGGTACGGCACCTCTTTGCCGTGTCATGCATCACCGAGTGCGTTTCACGCTCGATGTTCCCCGTCACTCACGGCGTGATGCATACTACATGGCATGTACCAGTCAGACCGAGGACTCGGGTTCCACAATAGGGGTTAAGCAGGATCTCGAGCTCCGACTCGCTCGCAGGACGTCCGTGGTACTCGGGTTCGACACAATGCATCTGGACTCTGGAGTGCCGCGCGCTCACGGTCTTTTTATATGTGTTCCGGGATTTACGTGCGTCCTCTCGGACCTGTTAACATGTATTCGGTCGGAACGGATCTCGACCTCTGAGATGGTTTTCTTTCTTTCTTTATTTTCAGCCGTGGAATTCAACTGCTGGTAAAGTTGGAGCCGCTAATGGCCGAGGATCTGACGGTGTACTTGTTGATTCATTTTAGCTCATATTATCTCAGGAGGACTCGGACGATCATGATCTTGAGCACTTCCGAGCGAGCGAAGCGGACAAAAAAAAGGCCACTCCTGATTTTTTTTTCTTTGTCAAAATCCCGTTCATAGTACATGATGCTCGATAAATGTTTGCTGACGGTGATTTTCTGGTGGACTACTCGCCGGGGTACGACGTGAAGTGTCCCTTACCATAACAGTGGTGCAGAGTCTATTTTTTCTCCCTGACATCTAGGCTTGAGACGACATGTTGAATGATCCAACCAGTAGGACTATCAGTTCCTTCCTGCCCATTCAATTCACCGACCGTTCCGGTGACAATGATGGTTCAGGCAGGATAGAGTGCCCGCTCCATAAGATGGAGGGAAAAATGAATTCCATCGACTTGACCGCGATAGTCGTGGACTTTGGGGCGAGGCTTCCGGCTTGTCAAGGTGCACGAGGCGTCGTCACTTGCTCCGAGCCGCCTCTTTCACACAGAAGAGCGCTTTGCCATCTTTCCCCCTTGGCGTCAAGGAACATTTCACATGTCGCGCACCGGAGAGTCGAGGCCGCGTTGGCCGCCTCGGCGTCATTGTCCGACTACCTCGGACCGTTTATACCTGTTCTTGGTGCCACGGTCGTGTTCACACTCGGCTCACATTCGCGGACATCACAAGTATACCCCGTGACAGAGCATTGGACTATATTCATCAAAGACGTTGTCCTAGGTAACAAAAAAAAGAAACCAATTTTGGGTGCTGAGTGCAACCACGGTCAATCAGTCCTACCATGGAAACAGGGCTTGGCGATTCGAAATGTTCGAGGGAATTCTCGACCGGTCCAGTCCACTATTCGATCCGCGTGCACAGGCGCGCCGTCCACGCGGTGATCCATCCGATGTCCGTGCTCTGAACAACGGCGCCGCGTGGTGTACATGTGGAATGTTGCACACGCTGACTCAGCGAGTCGGCGACGACCATGACGATCGAGTAAAGTGACTAAACCACCGTACGACGGTCCGGCTCGATTGGGGCTCTACGCACTATGTCCCACTGGCACTCCTAATTGCGACGGCGCACTTTGAGGCGCACCGGTGCTTTGTTTCATGTCTGCCAATACGGATGTGCTGTGCGTGCCAAGGATTCGTTGGCACACGTCGAGTTTAGGCAATAACAAGATGAATGACCGACAAGATCTTATCGCGCCTTATCTGCCTGGCACGCTGGCCGGGATGCCGCCGTGACACCCGAGTGGCAGACTGATAAAGTGTCCTGTTTCAAGGCTACAAAAGAGGATGTCATTGATACCCCGAAATCGGTGTTTGTCGTCGTTTTTTTTTTCGTTCCTTTGTGCACAGCTAATGGCATCGCTGCTTGAAACCAAAATAGCTGGAGCCCCTTTACTGACATCAGTCCGCAGCGCTTGGCGCTGGCCCCCTACAAGATGGGAGGTGGCGCAAATCATCCCTGCCGGCTACGCCAGAGTGATGCACAAAACAATAGTGAGAGTGATAGATCCGGTGAATAGGCTCAAGTACCGAGCCGGGGGTGAGCCGCCCCAATTTGGTGACGTACCGCCTTGCCATTGTCTGTAATAAAAATCAGCGGAAACACCCGGGAAAAATATTGGGTTGCTGATGCGCAGAACGGACCACCAAAGTAGTATCTGGAATCGTGCACACCATAACAAGTAATGCATGGTCCTTCTGGGTGCGTACCTGAAAGGAGGAACCGCTAGGGCCAGCGCGGAAATCGCATGGTAGCATAGACACGCGGGAACAGGGTCGTTGTAATGTCAAATGGTGTTGGAATGAACTTACAGACGTGGTTTCTGTTTAGAGGGAAAAGGCTGTGATGCGTTGACACGAGGTTACGAGCCTAGGCCACGACATGAAAAGGCTCCGGAATGGCCAAGGAGACCTGGTACACGGCACCTGCCGATTTTTTTTACGGCAAACTATTCGGTCGCCTCACAGGATGACTTGATGGACTTGATAATCGAGCTACTCGCCAGGTAAAAATAGGGCACATTGCTGAATGTTCGTTTTTAGAAAGGCCGTCCCTGTTACTAAGCCGGACTCATCAGTATTCACCACGCACCAAGTCAATAGATGGCGATGTGGATGATGATTACACACCTTGTTTCTGTGACACGGACCCTGATTGCTCGTGCGGGTTAGCCGCGAGCGTTGTTCACGTAAGGCAAGACCATGAGAGTATGCGTTAATACGGTATCCGCAATAACGCCGGACGGGTTGGAGTGGCTCGGTGAGTCAGAGAGCGCCATGCTGTACAGAATATGGGCTGTCTCAGGTGTGAGACGCTGTGGAGATGCGGGCGGTGCAGATCGGAGCGCGCACAGGAGTAGGCGTGGTGCAGTGGAATTGAATTGGATTGATCGAGATGGATAAGGAGACCAAAAGTAGACATGAATGTTCCGATTTGAGGCAGTTGGGACACAAGGCGGACAGGCAGTTCCTGATGGTTCCCAAGCCACCAAGCTGACCACGGTGCCCGAGTTCCAGCTCGAAAAAAAAGACAGAAAGAAAGAGATGCGCGCGGCTCTGGCACTGAATGGCACCTCTGGACTGCAGTGGGTGCAGCGAGTGACCATTGTTTTTTACAAGAGAGATCAAGGTCCGATATGGTTATGGCATGCCATCAACGAGGTTGTTTGTGGATGCTTATCCACGTGCCGTAAGCCTACACAAGCCATAAGAGCTTCAAAACACGACGTGCCGTGTTTAATCCCGTTCCCCCTCAACAAAGTTATGTCCCTCCATGTCCCTTCCCATCCTCTCCCTTTCAACCCATTCAAACGACAGCGCCGCACAGCTACCACAGTCCTCGCGGGCGATTTCGATCTACGTCCAGCCAGGGATGTCCTCACAAGCCTGCTCAACGGCGTCGGACCCTACAAAGAGGTAGAAAAGGACGACAGTGTGCGTAGGAGCAGGAAGCGGGAGAAAAAGGAGCGCGACAGGGAGAAGAAAAAGAGGGCTGCCGCAAAGGCTCTCGACAACCAGCCGACCCTCGAACCCACCGCCAAATCCACACCTACAGTCCCCGTGCCAGCAGCACCCACTCAGTCCGTCAGTGCCCCTGCCATGCAGCCCTCTTCATTTTGGCGTGCTCGTGGACCCAGCCATCGCCCCACAATTCACATCGCCACAATGCAACGATCAGTCTCGGTCACACCTCCACCTATGGCTTCGTCCCCAAGGTCCACCCCCGGCCCGTCCGACTGGTCGACAACGTCCCGAACATCCTCCAAGCGTCCCCGCACCCCCGAAGACGACACCTACGCCACAGAACCCGCAGTCGCCACGTCATCACCTCCCCCAGCACCATCCCAGAGGAAGAAACGTGTGGCTGTCAAAAAGGGTTGGAAAGGTTGGGTCGAGGGCTCGCCACCACCATCCGAGAAGTTGATCAACTTGGATGCCGTCCCTATACTCCAAGAGCGGCGCACCCGCAGCGGCAAAAGCTTCGACGCTATTGGGGTCGGCAAGGACAGCTGGGTTTAGGCCTGTAAGTAACTATATCCTTTGGGTCGATCGGTAGAAAATACCAGTTAATACCCAGGCAACCACAGATCTCCGTTTGAATACTCGCAACCATCTCCATCTCGTCGTCGCTGGTCTCTCACCCTTTGCTTCATTCAAAAATATTATTTCCTCCGATTTCAACCCCCTCCTTCGCTGTTCAGCTGTCCTGCTTACTGTATAACATGCACTGCACCTCGGATCGCCTCACCTGTCACATCATCACCCGTATTCCACTCCCCATTTCGTTCAGTTTGGTTTCGTATGTTTTCTTTATCAGTGTCACTGTAGGTTGCACTTTACTTATCGATTTCTGTTGCTACAAGTATTCCCGGCATTACAATGATATCTCGTTAGCCCATAGACAGAATCCACAACTGTTTTCTATTGAAATGTTGTGCTCCCTCCTCCCTCGGTCTTGATGCATGCTGTTTGGTTCATGGATTGACACCACCAGCCTTCCAATACAATATATCTCGGTTTCTATCTTGATTGCATATCAAGACTGACGCTTCGGCGTCTGGCTTTGCTTTGATCTCGTGGTCACAGTGTGTATGTAAGGAGGTGCTGCAACCGAGCGGAGTCAATGATTAGACAGTTTAGACTTAAAACAGTAACAAATACTAAATAGTAGCGACTTCTCTGCATCTTACTCATCATTTATTGTCGTCCTATCCTGCCGCTGCCCGCTTTCCTTTCTGCGACCAGTGGCGCAACGTGAGGAATTGATCGTTCAACTCAAACACTTACGGACCTTGCTTTATTTTAAATTCACTACCCGTCTCTGGATCAGCTTGGTTTGACTGCTCCACATTCCATCAGTTTATGCATAATCTCATTAACTGCGCATTCCCTTCCTAGGAAGTCAGCACCACTTCGTGCTATTTTGTCCTCGACATGCTGTCCTTCATTCCTTTCCCTGCCCTTCCAACTCCGCCGTCATGGTTCCCGGGTCACATGAACCGGTTTACGAAGCAGCTGCCTGCCCTCTTATCGCGTACAGACGTCGTCCTCGAGCTCAGAGATGCCCGGCTACCGCTCACTAGTATCAACCATCATCTCGAGAGTGAGTCTCAAGCGCCTTTCTTGTACTCTGTCTTTCCGTTGGACGTCGTTATCTCCACCGTTGGATCCAGCCTCCAGGAAATGGACATTTCATCATACGTTCAACAATCCTCTCACGCTGCCATCCTAACATTGGCTAGCACTGGTTAGCTGGCCGCATGATGAAATCAAAGTCTTGGGGTCCGAGGTTTTTATTCTCAGAAGCCGCCCTAGCCTGTCACGTTTTGGGGTGGGTGACTAACTCCTCTCTCGGCAGGAGCGATAAGAAAATGGAGAGCGGAACGGGGTCGAGACGCCTCTATAATAACACCACCGTCGGCTAGCCCCACACCTCCAGCGATTCCAGGATATGGAAGCACGATATGTGAACGGATAGTCGTTCTAAATAAACACGACTTGGTCCCTGAATGGGGTGTGGAGGTCCGTGCCGTCTGCTTCCGCTAATATCTCACTTCAGGCCTGATATGGTAACAGCCGTTCCGCAAAACAATGGCAGCTCGATTTCCGGATCAAATAGTCCATTTTGCATCGTGCAATAAACCCCGAGACATCAAAACACTGAGCGAATTGCTCGTCAGTATGTTGCCATTTCATCCGTGCCTTTGCGCCATAAACTCATCGGTTGTGAATATTGTCACTTTTTCGTGCGCGTGTAGACATAGCCAAGACCAATCCGCACGCAACAGAAATGAACGTGCTTGTCGTTGGGATGCCTAACGTTGGAAAATCAACATTGCTAAATTCTCTTCGAAGTCGTGGGATTGCCGGTCGTACGTCCCTGTCCTTTTCTGTATATTTTTTCCCTATGGCTTACCACTTTTGATCGATCTTGAAATTCCCTTGTAGGGACCGCCAAGGCACTGCAGACATCCGCACAACCCGGCCACACGCGCACTTTATCCACACGGTTAAAGATATCAGAAAGTCCATTAATTTATTCCTATGACTCTCCTGGAGTCATGCTTCCCTTCCTCGGAAGGGGGGAACAAGGTGCTGAACGAGGCGTCAAGCTTGCATTGATTGGTAAGTAACACGAACTGCGAAAATATCAGATAAAGAATTGTAGGAATAAACATGTTACAGCCGGTATCAAGGAGAGCTTGTACGACGTAGAAGCTCTCGTTAATTATTTGTTATACCGATTGAATATTCTAGATCCAATTTGTAAGTACCCCCCTCGCCCGTGTTTACTCTATTTTATTTTTCTCAGAACTGACTCAGATTCTTTCGCTGACTTATCTTTACTCAGCGCCAGCGTATCTCAAGGTCCTGCCGGAGGGTTCGGAGCCAACGACGGATGTGTATGTTTTTCTCGAACAGTTGGCCGCACGACTTGGCATGCGAGTTCGAGGTGGCAACGTGGACACCGCGCGGGCCGCCAAATGGTTCGTGGAATGGTGGCGGCGCGAGGGGAGTTTGATTTCTGCATCCGCACCGCGGTCGATCGGAAGGCGTAACCCGCGCGTATCGCAAGGTGATCCATCGGGCTGTTTAGACGATCCGACGCACTACTCTGTACCCATCCGCCGCGGGTGGGGATTCGACTTTGAATGGACAGTCGATGCTGCGTCGCCCGACTCGGAGGGCAAAGGGAACGTGGAGGAAAATATGGGGGCATGTATTGATACGTACATGAAGATGATGGAAGTGCAGGAGGAATTGGGTGGAGCTGTGAGCCAGACGCAGGAGAAGAAGCGGGCTTGGGAGGAAAAACTGGCCAAGAGGAAGGCGAGGCTGTCGCGTAAGATCGGGTGATGGGAATAGAGGGGGGAGTAACTGGGGATCCTGCGTCGGGTTTGGGCGTCTGGGTATGTCGCATGGGATTTTTTACGAGATTATAATGATCTTTTCCCTTCTTGATATGTGGAACATAGTCTGTCAGACTGGGCTGAGGGTGACTGGATGACTGCCTAGCTAGTCGCTGGGGGCCAACATATAACGCCACGCCAGGGGGTAAATATCCTGTGCCTAGTTTTCTTTCCAAGAATTCGGTATGTGAATGGAGTCTTCTCCCATTGACTCCGCATATTCCCTGACCTAGTTCCCCTTGTTTCTCAGGTGATGGCAAAGTCAAAATCGGCCACTTCACAGATCTGATGCCATCTAGCAACTTGATATGGAAAAAAACGTACACCACTTTGGACAAACACTGAATACACCCTGTAAATGGCAAAGTATTGGGATAGTCATCATCATGACATCGAACGTGTGATCCAACAGGAACGCGAGAACAAGATACTGGATGCACCGATTCGACTTTCTCCCATGTCGAGGGTCGTATTGGCTTGTCGTATCGTGCGTTTTCCCTCGCCTAGACAGTGGTCTCTGACTGACGACATCACGACTCTGGCTCACACGGCGCACGGGGAAAGCTAGGGATCGGCGAGCGACAGTAACATTATCTCATGAACGGACGATGGATGTGCTGCTCTTGTCCTCCTCAAACTCGCTCTGGATCTAGTGGTGGATGTATGTGTTGGCTTCTAAGGGCCTCGTTCTGCCGGCTTGACCGTTATCATGGCTAAGCTCACTGCCAGTTATAACCTCGAGTTGCGTTGGGTTAAAAAGAAATTCCCGTGCCATGGAGGCTGCTTCATGACAGCTCCGGTCCATCCAACTAGGCCGTCATCATGATTTTAAAATGACCCACTGGTCCGTATGTTGTGTCATGAATCACCCAAACCAGCTTACGGTTTGCGCTCGGTCTTCAGCATTGATTCGGCGTTTCAGTGGCATGTCATCATTTTTTTTTCCGGTGAATCTTTTGCGTTCTTTGAAAGGACGGTAGGAGAAGAGCCTCAGCAGGGTTTCAAACGCTAGGTATGTTTTCTCGATTGGCAAACGATTCTTTCTTTTTTTACATTTGTTTTGTGTTTTCGCGAGTGAGTCTAATGATCTGCTGCCAGTGACCAGGTAGTTTCATTTGCGTTTAGCACGTTGACTCATTGACAGAAAGACGTACTCGATCCGACGATTTGACATGGTTCACGGGTTCAAAAAATGGGGCGGCACACATGCCATCTGACCGACACTCACTTGCGAGTGATCATGACGCTGGCTTTGCTTGGACGCTCACGCAGGTACTCATCTACATTCGTGTCAAAGCGAAAGCTCGACACGATGTTGCGAGACATCAGCATGAGGTAGTAAGTACTGCACTATCTGATATAAGTTCGAAATGGCATAATTGCTGCATAGTAGCCAGCGACCTCGCATACAAGACAAGCATAGCTAAAGCATGCCCGTCCAATCCAAGTGGGGCTGATGACCCACCCAGGTGGCGTAAGGGTTGAGGTTCAATTCGTGCGCATCATCAGCCTTTGTTGTATACACGACTTTCGCCGGCCTCCGGAACAAACCCTCACTGTGAGGCAATGTTGACCCATCATTGACATTTGGAACAAGGATGACCTTGTAAAAACTAGCGATGAAGGACCAAGGTTACCAGACACGTTTCTTCCTCAGCCACTGTCTGTCACACGGTGGATGTGTGATATTTTGGTGAGTCTTCGAAATGAGGAACTCACTATGGAACGTGTTCATGCAATGGCTATGACGTACATACATTATGATGATGAAATCAGACAATACTAATGTAGCGATACTCCGCACTAATACAAGGTTCGTGAAATCGTCAGGTCGGAAGTGAATCAAATGTGGGATGTGGAGACAATGTGGAGAGCTCAAAGTTCATCTGACAATTGGTGTGCTTACCACAAAAAGAATCAAGGGGTCACCTTCAACGCTTTCAAGGACCTTTACTTCTCAGCCACTGGATTCCCTTCCTCGATATTGGAGCTTCTGGCCTGGCCACGAGGACCTCCGCGAGGCTAACATGCTGACGCCTTGCCTTGATACAACGGCATGTCCGCTTGTTTAGGTCGCATCTGATTTGTACAGCAACAGCATGGCTTCTTCCAAGTCACCGTACATTAAACGGAACGGCACGTTTCCGGAACTTCAAATGAGTACCGGTAACTCATCCACAACTTTGAATGGTAGATCGATCGAGTGATGTATCCTAGCAGACATTCAATGGCAAATATGACGATACCGCACCTGCCCTATAGCTCAACGTGAGCAGGCTCCAAAACGAGCGTGCTTCCCGAATCAGCAGTCGCAGCCGATTCTGAAGCGACGCTTGACAATGTCACGGATTCCTCAGTCTGAGAGACTTCCTGACAACATGGCGGTAGCTGCCGAAAGAAAAGCAAACGTCGACGACACCGCGGTCGCCGCGACCATGACGCTCGTCAGTGACGTCCCGGCACCACCGTCCATCATCACTTGCTTCGACTTTTCCCCTGTGGCGTGGCCGCGAGAGCCACCGAGACCAGGTACGAACCTCGTCCACTAAAACGCAATCCTCAGCCCTCTATCAAGCATCCGCTGCTTCAGTATGAACACCACTACAATTCCAAAGAAGACGAGGGCTGAGATGATGAGCACGCGATCGAGCCAGTCCGTTTGTTCAAGCGCAGTCACTAGCTGCTTCGAGGTGCCAGTAAGGAGATTGAGTGTATCGTGTTCTTGCGAGGTCAATTGAAGATTGGCCGTGGAGGACTCTGTCAGAAGTGGTGTCGCTTAAGGCAGGTGATGGAGTACACGAACCTAGAAGTTGACTAGAAAGAACACTCCGCTCGAGCTCTTATTACATGAGGCCTATTGTCCGTTGTAGAGCCCACGTGACATTGTTGTTGGCCCTGATGAGTACGTCTTCTTCTAGGGTGGAAAAACCATCGTCATTGTTAGTCCCGAGCCAGACAAGCTACCACGGGGCTTTGAGAATACGAACGTGACCTTCTCATTGGAAGACGTCACTTGTTCTCGGACAGATGGCGAACGAAGGAGTTCGTCGCGCTGCGGTCGGGTCTGCGTATCTATTGCACGCTTCGAGGCAAGCACGGCTGCCCGGGAGTCTTTCCGTAGCCTTTAAGAATGAGGCTAGGAAGCAAGCCAATGGTCGTGAACATACCCATCAAGTACTTTTAGATGTTCGTCTACCTTTGCTCTGAGCGCCGAGCGCGCTGGTCATCTACAAGAACATCTAGTTCCTACGAAGATCACAAGAACAACCCAGGCCAAAACGTTAGTCTTCATTCGGCATCTGTCATGATCGCAGGATCTAAGCTACTCACTTCAACCTGCTTTGCCAGCTGTTCAATGTCCTCTCTAATTTCGGTAGCCCGTGCTTGTTGGGTGGCAAGTAGTCCAGTACAAGCTCGAAGCCGCGGTATTTGAAACGTTGAAAGGTCATTTCGACGCCGTTCAACCGATTCGAGGAGAGCCTGTGCTTCAGCGTTGAAAGTGATGTGGATTGGAGCCATGGTTGAAACGTTGAAGGTCGAGGATCAAGGTCTCGCGTAGTAGTACTGGGATCGGAGAACGTACGGCAGAAACTCCGTCTTGCGGCAACGCATATCGAGAAGATATGGTATAAGTGTTCGACGAGTCTCCATCCCTGCCACATGTGGCGAGGGTCAAGAACGCGCTTTGGATCTCACCATTCTGGCCTGGACGGGAACGGCGTCTGAATTTAACAGTTGTCTTCCTGCAGACATTTCCGTGTATCGCGAACCAGCATTGCCCCATGTTCCGTCACCAATTGAAGACGTCGAGATGGACATAGTAGTCACAGAACTATAGTAGGGTCGTCCTTGGGAGATCTCAACTCGGTGTCTGCACTGTCGAATGAGACCAAGTTGTTACCCGTGAGTATTCCATAAAAATCTTGTTGTCAGATCGACTTACAAGAGTACTATTTCAAGGTACGACAAGAAGAGGAAATCGAACTCGCAAAACTGTTGGAACGCGTGCCTATCCCCGTCAAGCAGAGCGTCGACGTCGACTCGACGAGCCTGCTGCCAAAAACAACGTGCTCCTGCAGGCATACATATCTCAGCTCAAGCTTGAAGGTGGATGTTGTTTGTCTATTGTTCTGTCATTCACAACTACTATGCTGTTTAGGATTTGCGTTGGTTGCGGACATGTTGTTCGTGCAGCAATCAGCGTGCTATGTTTGAAATTTGTCTTGAGCGAGGATGGGCTATACCAGCCCAGGCGTGTCTTGCGTTGTGCAAGATGGTAGAGCGACGAATGTGAGCGTGTCTCAACTGTATAGTTTTTATGTTCGACTGATGAGATTAGGTGGGGTACGATGACACCACTTCGCTAGTTCACGTTCAAGGGTGTACCTCAGGAAGTAATCCGGAAGGCTGATGGTAACAATTCGTGCGTCTACCTGGGTAGCTTGTCGCGGAGATGCTAAAGCAAGTGTTTGTTTATTCTAGCCATGGTATCGATATTTCGATCTGAACCCGCCAGAGCTTATCGGTATTCCTAACGCCGGACGCCTCGTTCACCGACTCGTCCACAATTTCCCAAAACTGCAGTAGGTGTTCATTCTCGTTGCGTTCAGCGCGATCTTAACTGAAATTTCTAGGCTACAAGCACAAGCACAACCTATCACCCGTTCCCTTTTGCGTATTGACCTTTCCATTGTACCCGACTTCCGCTGGGATGCGAAGATTCATGGTGGTGCTGAGACGTTCTTCATTCTCGTCAGCGGTACGCTGAAGATGAAAACAATGTCACTATCGCCGTCCCGATGTTCGAGCCCGTCTCTCCCAATTACTACATCTCAGTGGTATCGGATCGATGGTTGCACGCGGAGACGAGACTGCCCATCTCGTATAAGCACCTCGTTCTCCCATAAAAGAGCGCCCAGGGCTGTGTTAGCTGATCTATATCATTATCGATAAGACACATAGCATACATAATATTTGCTTTTGGAGGCCGCGTTCCCCTTGACCCTATACTCCCAACCAGGATTCTCCTCTGTCTCTTGCATGGACAAGTATGTCGTCGACAGTAAAAGGTGCGTACTAGTTGTTGGGGAGTGCTTGTAATGACCTCCCGTCAACTTTCAGGTGGATCAAGAATGGTTGAAATCAACACTAAACATCTGATATACTCGGTCTTATTCGCAGAGGATGGCAAGCGGGTATTGAGCGGCGGTGTCGAGGGGATGCTTCGGAGATGGCGGGTGGAAGACGGACAAGAGGTCGACGAACCAATTCGAATAGAAGGGGCAGAAATCTATGCTGCTGCGCTATCACCGGATCGCAAATGGCTGGTGTGTGGGTTGCGTACACCAAATGGCAGCAAGGAGGCGGTGAGGGTAGGAGTGTGGGATGCGCAGACCCAGAAAAAAGTCCTCGACATCCACGGACACACCGACTCGGTATTGTCGGTGGACATCTCTCCCGATTCCACGAAATTCGCGACGAGCTCAGCGACTGACCAGCACGTATTCATCCACAGCATAACCACCGGAGAAAGACTCGTGGGGCCACTCAAGCACGATGGTTGGGTTGTGGCAGTGCTCTTCTCTCCCGACGGCGGTCGACTTGCCACCGCTACCGGGAACAAAACGGACACCAAGTCAATCCGCATCTACGACAGCGACAATGGCCAGCAGCTGTTGGACATTCCCGGCCGGTTCTGGCCCAGCATATCGTCACCGTTTGCATGGTCGGTTGACGGCCGTCAACTCTTTGCTGCATCGTTCAGTGAAGTCAGACGTTTCGATACATCCTCCGGAACTCTGCTCAGTAAATGGACTGTTCCTAGTGATGGATGCTGCGCTTCTATCGTCCTAGCACGTAACCAAAAGTTCGCTGTCGTCGTCGCATACCAGTCAATATCTTTTTGGGACACATCTACCAACACGCAGATCGGTACCATAATCAAGCAGACAAGCACCATTTGGTCAATTGCACTCTCCCCAAACGACGACTGCATCGCGTTTGGAGAAGAAGACGGAACAATAATCATCCAGAGCCTTCGTGACATCCTTCCGAGCTCGTACTTGACAGTAAACGTAAGCGGTCCCACTCCCTGAAACTTGACGGTCTAACGACAGGGCCTACTCCACTTCCCCCTCTCATCGTGAGTGGTTAAACATCAGTCAGTAACTCGTTATAACCACTTCCTTACAGCGTTACAGTTGCCCTTTATGAATATCAGTGGTGCAGCATTCAAATCGTGGAAGCAGGGCGACTTCATTCAGGTCGAAGAACTCTTGACAGCAGATATCGTACAACCTTCAAGTTCTTTACATCACGCATGCGCACTCGCTTACCGCGCTCTCGGGCGCTCTCGGGCGAAACATTGGGACATCGCCATTGACGATGCTAAAATGGTAAATTCCACGCATCTGTCGTCGCATGCTTCGCTGAACATCCACTAGTCTATCGACATTCAACCAACCATTATTGGTTATGTTGCAAATTCTATCGCCCATATTGGCAATGGCAAGCATGAGTTGGCGATACGCGTCTTTGATCTCGTGTTCGGTCATGGTCTTCCGGGCGATAATAAATTTCTCTTGCTAATCAAGGTATGCAGCTGTATCCCTCGTTGCTGCTAGCGCTCATCTTTCGTTTCACTTAGGCGATCATTCTATTTGAATGCGGAAGACACGATGACGCTCTTTTGCGCGTAGGCGACCTGATCGATATAGTGGACGATCACTCGCCATACATCACCGTCCGGGTACGTACACAGTGGAGCGTGGTTATCCGGACAATGTTGACAAGACATTGTATAGGCTCAAATGCAATTCCTCCTCGGACGCATGTCTATGAGTGGAAGAGACAACAAACGTGCAACAGAACTGTTCAAGCGTGCGCAAGACGCCGTCCCGTTCCAACAAAATTCTTACCTAATGATCATCTCCCTTGTAAGTCAATGGTTTCGAGTTCCTGTGTGATCGCACCAACTCTATTTGGAAGATATTTGGATGGGACTTTGAGAGACTTGCGCCGGCGATTCAGTTACACTTATGGAAAGCCATGCATGCAGTTGGCCACACGGGAGTGTCCCAGCCACTTTCTGCCATGATCGAGACCCTCGGCGAGGACGACGTTTCAACGAATGAAGTAACCACTACTTGGGACCCTGGTACGCCTCGTCACTGTCCATTCAAGATAACGTACACTGAGTTTTTGTGGCCAGATCTTGTGCAAAAATGTCTCACGACATTCGAAACCAACGGTGATATTGCAGCAGAATCCGAGGATCCAAAGGGAGCGATCATACAATACTCTACTGCGTTGTACTTGAACCCTTCAAACCCTGCGGGTCTTCTTGTCAAGCGGAGCAATGCACGAGCAATGGCGGGCTTGTGGGAGGATGCGTTGAGAGATGCAGATGACGTATGGCTTTGCTTTCCTGGCGTCTGATGTTGCTGAGTTCAATCGACGCAGGCAATCAAGGCAGACTCTTCGAGTCCTTGGGGATACGAGAGAAGACATGCTGCTCTGCATGGTTTGCAGCGGTACGACGAAGCAATCAATGCGTTCTCTCGCATGGTTTCCCTCATAGAATCGTCTCTCGATCAAGACATTCGTCGTCAGTGTCAGTTTAACAATGGGAAAACAACATCATGACCTAAATTGAACAGAGCTGGGCAAGAAATACGTGTCACCATCCCGGTCAGAAATGATGATGAACAACATCATTCGTGGTGTCCTCAAAGTATCCCCACTGGTCCTCGTTGACGTGAAGAGTGGTCGTCTGTGCGATGTGCTTGAACGCACACATGTATTCAAGTCGGAACCACAGTTCAAAGGGATGGTCTCCTCTATGACGAAGGAGTTGGATAACACGCGTATCCAGCAGGTGGCGGAGGAATATTTTCGATACGTGACACTCTCGCATGTATGGCAAGGGAAAGAGCCTTCCTTTCAAGACGTCAACCAGGCTGGCTCAGTCTGGGAGCTGGACTCGCCGCTAAACGACAAGTTACGCAAATTCTGCGAGGTGGTCCGCTCTGACGGATATCGGTGGGCTTGGAGCGATACCTGTTGCATTGATAAAACAATCAGCTCGGTGTTGAACCAGTCGCTCACCATGATGTACAAATGGTATGAAGCATCCGCGGCCACGTTTATTCTCTTGGAGGACGTAGCATCTCCCTCTGCCCTTGGGGATCTCACGGACAGTATCTGGATGACACGGGCCTGGACTGCTCAAGAGCTTCTTGCAGCAACGGTGATCCGATTCTACAATCGCGATTGGAAGCCCTACCTTGGCGACATCCGGTCCAACCACAAGGACTCACCCGAAATCATGCAAGAACTCGCGGATGCCATTGGTATTGCTCGCAAAACTATCATTGCCTTCAACCCCGACGATCTCAGCGTTAGAGAGAAGTTACGGCTGGCCTCGACACGGAACGCGACGGTGGAAGAGGACATTGCGTACTCATTAATAGGTATCTTCAAGAGTGATATTCGGCCACACTATGGAGAAGGAGATGCCGCGTTGGGCCACCTGTTGGAGGAGACCGTATCCCGTTCGGGCGACCTGACGGTGCTTGCCTGGACTGGCAAGTCATCGGCATACAACAGCTGCCTTCCAGTCTCCCTCGAGGTGTATAGTCAACCGCCGGGTTCCTCGCTTCCTATCACCGACACTGAAATCCACGAGCGCGCTACCACGTTAAGAAATTCACTATTGCAAGCAGATGCTATACTGATCCACGACCGGGTGACCTCTTTGCCCCCTGCTCGCTTTGCCACCCGCCGACTACACCTCCCTTGTATCATCTTCGCAGTCCGACAGCTTGGTATGCAAGGTTTTGCGAGTGGTCAAGAGATCCACTACCGTGCTAGGGTATCAGGGATTGGCGATGTGGAAATTCGGACAGCGGACAGGCTCCCATTGGGGGAGCCTCGCAAGCTTATTCTCATTCATCCGTGGATCCGCGAGCTGCGCGATCCACCCGACGGTTTCACTTGGGGAATTACAGCGGAAGATAATATCGAGTCTGATGCTGAGTCCGAGTTCTGTTCCGCACCCAGTTCCCCGTTGTCTGCTCTACCCACTGCCGCGATGGACGAGTATACCCGAGCGTTGCGATTGGTTGTTCGTCTGCAGCAACCATTCCATGCGTTGTTGCTCCAGCAACAACCTAATGGAGAGTTCAAGCGAGTTGCCTCTGAGCGCGAGATCGTCGTTCCCGGGATCAAACGGCTGGAGAACTTTGCTGTGGATACGCGTGCTGAAGTAGTGGAGATACTGTGACGTGGGTATGAAGTTTCGCATCATATCGTGCTTCTCTAACTATCGTCTTGTCGCCATCCCCTAGTCCTGGAACTGTAACGTTTGTCATGATATTCTACGTCGCGTTGCTATTCCCTATACCCCCGGTCACCTCCATCATACTATTCACGAGTTGTCAATTGTTGTAATTGTTATGATGTACATGAACGAGATTGTGCGATACTGGAGTTGTAGTTGTTGGACCGAGTTCCCGGAAAACGTACATGATGGTTGACGTCGATGATCACCTGGCGCCTGCTAAGTGAGCTGCTCTTGGGAAAGACGTTTTGGGGCGAACCGGTAATGCGGTGGTCGGTTTTCACCATAATCAATATCGATTACGTTTTATTTTCTCGTCCGTGAAGTGTTCGCAGAGAAAGCCGAAACAGTGTGATGCAGAGCACTCAGTATGCTTGTACTATGACTTATATGTGAGACTTCAGCGTAAGTAAGGACGGACTACTTGTGAAACAACCGCCAGCCGGGAGCAACGAACATGGTGATAGAGTATGTAAAGCAGCTGCGCGACCGAGATGCAGTCTGGGGACTAGTATGAAGGCGTCTATGACGCTAGACCAGCCGAGATGCACTTGGGCTATAACGGGTGTTAATGATGGGGTCACCAACACCATAGAGACATTCACCCAGAAATGACTCTATGCTCAGCGGTTGACATGAACGTAACAACATCCAGTGCTCTGCTTATCCCAACCGTAAAGTAAATTACGCTTGGCCTACGACCCATGACATGCATGACATCTTCCTCTACCCATGAACGTCGAGGATTCCCCACTTTACCTTGTTTAATTGGCGGCTCTTGGGAAACACTTCCCTGGGCAAACGACTCGGAGCGTTGCGATGGTCAGTTTCATTATGATCAATGCCGGGATTGGCCTTGGTTTCTTGTACATGAACGTCACCGAAGGGGAGCCGAAACGACGCGATGCAGAGCATTCGGCGTACAGCTGATGCCTGAATGAAGGATGATCGAGAGTGCCTACTAAGTGGGGATGGCATACGTATGTACTACGTGAGGACCAACGCACCAGTTAGACCATTGAAATCGCTGGCTGTGCCAGAACCACATGTGCTCTTGATGTCACTGTCGTAGTCGCAGATCATAGCAAGCAGCGACATCAACGGGGGGTAAACTGCTAGGCGCCATTAAGACCCAACATGCGATACATTCAGTCTTGTTCTTCGAGGATGGCAAGCAGATATTGAGAGTCTCGTTCCCGACGTTCCCCATTCGAACTCCAGCCAAGTTGGCTCTGCAGCCGAGATTAGCCAGATACCGCATATTTTATGGATGTCTGAAACCAGCTGAAACCCCTTTCGTTACTACTAACTCTTGACACATTAGCCGATGACTTAGGGGATAAGAAGGCTGTCACAGATCAAACAAGACTTAGCCACTCGGACCCTATCCCTTGGTGGACGCAGTCAATAGTATTCGGCAACTTACCGTGACTTACAGCAACTGCCAAAAGTTTGGCCCAGACTCTATCACGGAAATACAGCGGTGCGAGTGTACCTGATGCTCGGATAGCTAGCTTCCGGCGTGGCCTTGGAAAGCCACGAATACCCTAAATAGCGCTCCAAGTTCAAAGTTCATTACCATGGTTCAACAAACGTTCACTCATGTTCACTTCAGTTTAGGTCAAGCCAGCGACAGACTCACCAGTACAACATGGGCTGGCCTACCAAACCCTTGGCTTAGCCGGGCAGCATTTTTCATCTCGCTTTAGATTCAGCCTCTGTTAAATTCCAGTCATTCATTGACTGCACTCGATCGCATCCGTGGATTTGATGTGGCACTTGGAAGTACCTTGGACGTCACGAAAAAGACCGGTGCGAGGTCCAGTATTGATTCTTCCGACTTGATCCCTGTATGCATGGTCAGTAAGCGTTGCTCCAGCTCAACCTATCCGTGAGCGTTTACCACACGTGTATTCCCTCCTACTAGCTTAGGTCAAAGCTCGTTGACGCCACAAGCATAATTATAAGTGCTTCCCAGCGTGCAGCACGACGCGTTCTGAATTTAATGGAGCGGGGCTTGGTACTCCAGATATCTCCCATACATTCTGTTATGTGTGGACATCATCTAGCACGCAGTAGCCACACCTCGCCTCGATGAATGAATTACCTTGTAGCAGTCGTTTATTTTTCTTCTCCATTCCCATTTGACGCTTCCATCCCTGAATACTGAATCTTTGAGTTGAGTTAGTCGCTTTGAGGTGTGGAGTGCTGAGCAAACCTTGTGCGTGTAGGCCAGCGTGCAACCCTGGTTTTGAATTCCGAGATCAGAATTCAAAAGCGACCTGCCATCCCATGATGATCAAAATGCACCTCAAGGAACAAAGCACACTACAACCCCAAAACGCAAGGGACAAGCAGTAGATCGATTGGTCTAAAGTCGTCTTACAGATGTCAAGGTAAAGCCGCCTTCAGAACCACCAAGTTGATCCCGATCCTTGCTCATCCCAACTACTCAACGAATACACACCACCGAATCATCCGACCCACAGACACGATCCGTCAACCTCTCACGCGAAACACCATCTTGGTCCACAACACAGCAATGGGGATGATGAAGAAGGGAAGGGGGAAGGGGGGAGAAGTGAAAAAATAGATTTCACGTTAAGACTAGAAGCGCAATGAGAAGAGGGGAGTAACCTATAATATATAGGAGGAGGCTGGAAAAACACATACACACACAATGATGAGAGGGGTGATGGAATGGCCAAAAACTGCAGCGTACGACCTCGGCGATGGTGGAAGAGACCGAGAAAGAAAAGATGATAGACTTCCCCCAAAAGTGGTGATATGGCAATGTTTGGACAATGAATGATGACAAGGACAACAATGGCGGAACGACGTGGTTCGGTTGCTGGTGGACTGCAAATCGGATGAAACCCCCTCCCCTCCACTACTACCACCTACCCACTCCCATACAGTCCAGCGAGAGCCTCATCGACCAACGGGAGTGCCCCTATACGCAGCTTGATTGGCGTACCCACCACGAGAGGGAGCTCGTGGTTGTACAGGTCCATTATTCTGCCTCCCGTTTTGAACCGGCTGGCCCTGCTGAACAAAAGCTTGCTGTCGTGCTTGCGTTTGCGACTGCTGTGGTGGCTGAGGTTGCGGTTGAGCAAGCGGCTTTTGTGGCGTAGGTGTTGGCTCTTCCGCCGCTGTGGGAGCAACATACAACCCCTTGTCGATGCTCTGAGGAATAGGCTGTATCTCCGTCCCAAGTTCTTGCTCGATGCGGTATAAGTTGAAACGGTCCTCGTATGTAACAAGGTTGATGGCGAGACCCAAGTGTCCGAAACGACCCGATCGTCCAATGCGGTGAAGGTATGTTTCGGAACTTTTTGGGAAGTCAAAGTTGATGACGACGTTCACGGCTTGGATATCAATGCCTCGCGTGAGCAGGTCCGAACAAACGAGGTTCCTACATACGCCGTTACGGAAATCATGGAATACGCGATTACGATGCGACTGCAGCATTTTTGCGTGCGAATAGAAACAGGAGTAGCCAAGCTCCGTGACCTTCTTGGCCAACAGCTCGACACGATTAGTGGAGTTACAAAAGATGATAGATTGGTTAATTTGAAGCTACGAGGCAGTCAGCAAGACGAACAGAGAGTAGAAAACGGAACCACCTTGGAGAATAACGTATTTAGGCAATGCACTTTCTGCCGCTCTTCGACGTAAGCATAATATTGCGTAACGCCACGCAAGGTGAGCTCCTCCATGAGGTTTATCTCGTACGGAGACTTCATGTGTTTGTCCTAGATGCACTGGTGAGACGAGAATTGGAAAAAATAGAACGGATGCGCACCTTGAAATCCTTCACAATAATAGGGAAGGTTGCACTGAAGAGCATGACCTGACGGTCCGTAGGGAGGAAAGAGAGCAATTGCTCCATGACAGGTGTGAATTCGGGGGAGAGGAGCTTGTCCGCTTCGTCCATGACAAAAACGGGGCACTCGCTGAGATCGGCAACATTCTTGCCAGCCAAGTCGAGAATACGGCCAGGTGTGCCGACAAGTACATGGACCGTCTCTGACAAACGTATGATATCGTCTTTGAGGGTAGTTCCACCGGTAGTAACCATAACTTGGATCCCCATGTGTTTTCCGAGGATTTTACAGACTTGGGAGGTCTGGAGAGCAAGTTCACGAGTGGGGACGAGTAGGAGTGCTTGGATCTTGTTCTTATCGACGTCAATTTGCTGAAGGGAGGGTATGACAAAGGCAGCGGTTTTGCCGGTACCATTCTTTGCACGAGCAAGAACATCGCGTTTGGTGAGGGCAATGGGGATAGCTTCTTCTTGTATTGGTGAGGGCTTTTCGAAACCTGCCTCAAAAATACCCATGAGGAGTTCACGACGGAGGAACATGTCTTCAAATTCAATGCCCTTGGTGGCAGTTACATCTTCTGTTTGAGGCCGTAGGTCTTTTGGTGGTGGGCGGAGGCCACTCTTCCAAGAGGCGTCGTTCTGGTTGGAAGAGCTGCCAAAAGAACGAATGATGAGAGGAATGGGATAAATGAAGAAAATGATGCGACGCACGTGTTAGATGATGATGGCCGAGCTACTTGCGACATGTTTGAGGGTGGTTGAGAGTACGGAAGCGTCAATACGGGGTGTCGAGCAATAGCGTGGGCTAGACAAAGTCGCAAGACGCGTCAGTTACAGTGGGCGATGGTGATACGATGGCTGTTTCGGTTGTTGGCAAAACTGTCGCAACGGGTTCAGAGATGGTGTTGGCGACAGCAAAGGTGTGTTGTGCGGATGTAACGTGGTGAAGTAGATCAAAGTCAGAGTTGAAAGAGAAACTCGTCCACTTATCAAACTCGTAGGTCAAAATTTCCCACGGCCCATCGGACCCTGCGAAAATCGTTGTACGTATCTTGCCTTGAAAGTCCACTTGAGTCGGGAACAGACACAGTGATGTTGACCTTTTGGGCGTGCATTTTTTCATCTTAGCAGTCGATGAGCTTGGAACGAATGCGCATCGAGGCTTAGATCCCTAGTGCTGCCTGGCATTCCCTTGCTACGGTGACCAGTCCAAGGTTTGCGCCAACACCAATCGACACGAGATTGCATCGTGTACTCGAGTATCACAACTGTAACAAGCACCACAGGGTCGCGCATCGGTTCAGTTCAGTCGCTGTGCCAGCTACTAGCCACATGTTGATCCTCAGGCCTCAGGCTCCATCGCAAGCGCGGGATGCCGTATTTCTACAGTATGGTGACTGTTCCGACGACATCTCGTCCTCCATTCCTTGCCTGGTCCCTGACAAATTTTTATGAGTTGAGACCACCGATGCGGCCATCATCACATGAGACTCACCACCCAACAAGTCGATGTGTTTACTCTGCAATCACAAATCTACGTCTGCTCGCTTAGCTTGCACTCTAAAAGCAATGTCATTCGCACCGTTATTCGCAAGAACACTTCCAAAGATAAATGGGCAGTGGGAATGGGACACGTTAGGTGAAATCACGCCAAACGGAGTGTCGTGGACGACCCGGGCGGCCACCACGCCGACGCATAGTCCACAGACAGTGCGAACCAGCACCCACATCGGGAGACCGCACAGACATGACGGTCGAGTCGCCTTGACTGCATTCCATGGTATCATGCCTTGCCTCTGAGCTACAAACACGGCTTGAATCAAATTGCCCTGTTAAACACCGATTGGATGTCGGTTGTCCTCTGCGTGAAATGGCGAGGACGACGCAGTACTTACCTGGCACTGCCCAAGGTTCCCGTCCGCACCTTTGGGTTATTCGTGCGCATTTAAGTGATAATTACCATGGGCCGTCCGATACCATCACCATCCACCATCGATCCTATCGAAGACTCGCACAAATTTTGTCGCTCCGAGATTATCTCCACATCGCATCACCAAAGGTGCCAGCACCCACGTCAAGAGACGAGCTGATAAGTCGCATTCTCCTTTCGATGGTGTTCTTCGAGGGGTCAAACCTGAGCTACCTGATGTTTCGCGATCCGAAGAAATGCGATAGGTAAGTAGCCATGTCACCTGCGAGGGTGCCGTGTTTCTTTATGGGAAATGGACTAATCGCTGGCATCAATGGTCCAATCGAACATACCGTACATCCGTTCTTCCCCAGCAATGACCGGCGGATGTAGGATCAACGCTGGTCCAGAAGTGCGGGGACTCATTGCAGGCTTTCTTTGCGCCAAGGTCGTTACCAAAATGGTCGACGTGAGGGATAAACAGCGCGTTCGAGAGGCGTCCCGTTGGAGCTGGTCAGCGTCGAAATATTGTTGTGGAACCTCTCGGACTTTGTATTCCATAAGACTGTGTTGATAATCACATTTTCGTGATACAGGCGGTGGATCAGTTTTCTAGATCCTGAGATAATGGGGTACTAGATTAGAAAACATAGTGAGAACACACATGATTTTCGCCTCACTCGCCTTCCTGCATAGGATATGTGAAAAAGGCAAAGAAGTACACACCAGCGACTAAATTTGCCTGCTATTTTAATCTGTCACATCAGAATCTGTTGCGCTTTTAGATCCTATTGGTAAGAAGATTTGCAGTTGGTTTAGAGTCTAGATTAGTCCGGTAAGCAGAGTGGGATAGAAGCGCGATATGAGACTTATCGACATGACAACAGTGCATATAAGTGCTATCCTACCTCATACTTTTCATTTTAAGCATAGCTTAGATTTAGGTCAGGATTCACCAAGATCCTTATTTTGTTACTGCGTGTCCTCTGATGGCAGACCTGGCATGGCCGGCAGAGTCGTCAATTGATAACGTTAGTAAAACGCCCGTCTGGGCCAGCCGTTGCTGATGGGCTGACTTTAAGGCTTACTCACTGACCTGAGTGAGCTAACATCTGCTCGGCGAGATGACGCCGTCCGACGAACTTCAAGAAGCCCCTGAGGAAGGATACGCAATCCCGTTCGGCGGCCTCCGGAAGCAGCGCACGGCAGTGTCGTGGTAAGCCTGCCATGGAATGCCAGCGTTTGTTGGCTGAATTTTGTAGCATCCGATTTGAACGCACTTACAGTCGTGCTGTCATCGTTGAGTGTTCCAATGTTCCTTGAATGTCTTTCCAACCGGAAGATAGCAGGAAAGACCATGTTCGCAGGGCCTAGTTACTAACCCCAGGAGCCCCGTTTGTGGAGATGGTAGTTTTGCAAAATCCGATATGTACAGCCATGGCCACAGGCTTGTCAAACGAGTTGCTTCTAAAGCAGTGTGTCGAGTTTGCCATCACGTAAAGTGGTGGCTTTGGGGTGAATGCACTAGTCTATGCATATTCGGCACAACGCCAGGCTTGAAATCGCGGACAGTCAACATCATTAACTTGTTGAATGTGTCCGTTAGTGCGACTCGTTCAAGTTGTCTGTTTCTTGTGTTCCGACCAAAGCGCTGACCTCCAAACAGACAAGCACATGTCGCGCATTGCCGATCGGCTACTTTCCGATGAGGCACCGAACAGCATCACCTCATTCATATGACCACGCCAATGGGAAAAGGCCAGGGTAAGCAGCCGTCGGAAGAACACTCTTTGATGTAAACGTCCACCGCGCTGGGATCCTAAAAGCCAGGTTGGAACTTTGCACTTCACACCCATTTGTTTCTGCTAATCCACGTCTACTAGGTGTGGGATCGAACATACGCCTGTCACCGGTCAGTGCTGGCAGTTACCCCAAAATTAAAATTTTATACGCCGTCGAGCTCTGGACAAAGGCTTTGGTGCCTACGATACACTCACTTTTAATTCTGCGCTCATTTTTCATCACGCTCTTTTCGAGGTCTCTTTGCTTCACGGACATGTTTACCCCTCCTCCCTCCCCACTTCCTCCTACACGGCATGAACCAGAATGGGATACCCACTCTTTGGACAAGGTCCAAACAGGACACCGTCCTATGCAAGATACCCGCGTTTCACTATTAAAAGAGAGGATTCACCACTCAATTCGATGGACTATCATCCTCGTTCCTCTGGCTCTTGTGCTCCTCGCTGCATACACCCGTTTTAGTGCACACCCTGCTTTCTTTGACCTGCTTTCAACGGACGGCGATCACGAATGGACTACTTGGACAAAGGTGGCAGATTGGTCACTTCACGAGCCACACAGAACTACGAGCAACCTTTTGGTCAAGAAATCCGTGCCAAGTCGTCTTGCAGCACGCGATACGACGACGCCCGCCCCAACAGTCCCGGCGAACCCAGTCTTACCCACACCATTTCCTCAGCCCTTTGATACGACACTCTCCGCTAATTTCTCTACCAATTCCTGTTACAACTTCTTCTTGAATATGACGCAAACGGATGCATTCCGCGCCTGTCGGCCATTTTCCCTATTGATCACCACCTCGCATACATTTGAGACGGTAATTTCTCGTATTCGCATCGTCTGATACATGAATAACCCTTGATATCTTTACCAAACAGGCTCAGGATAACATTGACTTGATGAACACGGATGTATGGGGTACCTGCAACACAGATATTTCCCAAGCGCAGTGCGACGCCAACATGTCTTGGTTTGCATCGTCGCTACAATCGTCGTGCCAAACGGACCTTGGAAACCAAGTAGAGACCGCCGTGGATACTCTAAAAGGTGATTATCACGTCGATCACAAACTCCATTCAAGTCCTGACGAGCTACTTGTTGTGTCTTGGTCAACTACAGCGTTGCACGCGTACGATCTGATGCGGAACGCCGCCTGTCAAGTGGATCCAACGACGGACTCGTACTGCTACGTGGAAGCTGTCGCAAATTCCGATCCGTCAAGTTATTGGTTCTACCAGTTACCACTCGCCCTACCACTCGGACCGAAGATCACGACGAGTGCTTGCAACCTGTGCACGTCGGGACTGATGGCGTTGTATGCGTCGGCATTGGATAATCCCAACGGGACGAATCTCGAGGGTCTTGTGCAGACATACAACACCGCTGCGGACACGCTGGACAAAGTCTGTGGTTCGTCGTACGCCAAAAATGCACAAGTAGTAAATTCGAGCTTGGCGTGGATGAATGCTGGCGTGCCAAATACGAGTTGGCTTGTGGTGTTGGGTCTGGTCGCAGGGGCGCTGTGTGGTGGTTGATGGGGATGCTTTGCTACGCCATCATTTTTCTGGTGGGATGTGAGTGGATATGTTCTTGTCCGGGACCTAGGCCGGAGAGAATAGGCAGAGTCTGCCTAGGAAAGTTGAATCCGCTTTGGTCTGGGTTCCTTGCTCGACCATCGGCTATTCAGCTTCGTTTGGTACTCTCTTTGGGCTCGCGTGTTTATTGCATTCGCATGGCTTCGCTGCGCCATTGTACTGTTGACCTTTTCTTATTCCTCACGTAGGTCTATTTGGGTTTACAAATGCATGTGTTTCTTTGATACCCAGGATGTACAGAGTACAAATGTCCATATTTTTATACGTATGCTATTTAGCAGTGAGATTGCTCCACCATTGTACGAGATGTAAGACACTGCCAAGGGCCGAAATTGCCAAAAAGGGTAGGTGATACACGCCGACGGGGAGCTGTGGGCCGAACGGCGGTCAATTCTGCGCAGCCCCTTGAAATCGACGAGCGGGTATCGTCGATCACCCTGATTTTGCTTATCTTCTGAAACGTTGACTACGGTTATCGAACCAGTCGCTTACGCTCATACAAAACACAGAAACGTCGGTGGTGTTCGTCTTAATTCTTGCATTGCGAACCCACGACTGTCGTTGTGCCATGCCCCGTTTGCGTGTCCTCGCTGGTCCGACTGCCGACGATCTAGTACCTATCACGGACGTCGTCAATACCGGACGGGCGGTTCCGATCGTATCTAAACATTTCGAGGGCAAGATTGCGATTTATGTCAAGAATTTCGTTGATCCAAAGGGGAGACGGTTGACGAGTGAATATTTCGATAGGGAGGATAGAAAAGGCATCACTTGGAGCATTCAGGTTCAAGGTATGTGCTGGAATCATTGCCCCGTCCCATCTTGCTTCGCCTTCTGATGTATTTGTATAGGCCGGTTCTTGCAACATCATTCAGCAGATGATATTCTATTTGGCAACATCTTCGAGAAGAGGTTGAAGCTCCCTTGGGGCTCAGGCGCAGCTCTTAAATTCATGCAGTGCGTATGTTCGTCCTACGATGTGATACCAAATTCATTCGGGTTGGTGTTCATGAGAACAGTTTTATTGATCCCACGCTGGAACACGACCTCACTTCTTCCAAGCCATGGGCACTTTCACCCTTGATTGCAACGATGCCTCACTTTGCGCACGAACGGATCTGCAAGCTAGACGGGCTACCCCCGTCCGACATTCCCCCATTCCCTCCACCTGCTTCTGTATCCGACGACACTTCTCAACTCTGGGTGTCGACATGCTCCGTCCGCCAACCTCGATCCTGCGACGTACCACCCCCTTCTTTCTCCCGTACTTCCTTCTCCACCTCGTGGTCCTCGAGTTCCGATACGTCGCGTGGCTCCACCATGTCGTCTTTACGAGACAACGTCAACAACACGTTCAAAAGGTCCCTTGGAAAAGCACACTTGCTGTGGAAAGGGGCCAAGCGCGACATGGACTTTCGGACGCCTGGCGAACGCAGGTCATTCTTTGGAAGTGCACAACATCGCCAAGAAGTCGTTCTGGGACCACAGGTCTGTCCTGCATTTCAACGGTGGCGGGTGCTTGGATGAACAGGCAACTGATGGCACTCAGGATCTCGTGACGACCGACTTTTGTTACGGTTACCTCGAGTTCAGCCCGACGTTGTCGTTGCGCCTTCCGGGTGGCATCTGCTTCGATCTGGTTAGGTATTGGGACAAACACCCGGTCAAATTCATCTGCTGTGAACGCAACAAGACGTTTTCAGGGGAGAACGACCGGGGACCGACGGGAAATGTCTTCTGGTGTGTTTCGTTCGAGGCGGGTGACGATGACGATGAGCAAGAATCGGATGAACCAGTAAGCGAGGAGGAGACACTGTGTCAAACTGATCTGCAATGCGTTGATTAAGTTTAATTATCACGTGTTTATGCTGCTATCATTTTCGTTCTTTGGACGTTGTTGTTGTAAGCTAGCTCGGGTAGTATACCCATTTCTTGTATCGTGTTCCCTGGCCTGTATTTTGGTTGGACAATTTTTGACTTGCGGACTTGGTGCAGTGCGACCTCTTTCGAGCTGCTCTGTGCATCGTGCCATGATATCTTTGATCAAGCACGATGGAGAAGTCAGAGAGACTGATGAACCACAAGTTAGGGGCTATATACCTATTTCTGGATTCTTACGTCGTGTTTCTCGGGCTACCCATTGGCGACTTGTCTTCCTGTTCTTGACCTTACACGCAACCTACCATGATACAGATATGTCGTGCGGAGGACGGCGAGTCTTTTCAAGTGAGTTCTGTTGCTCACTGAACAATGGCGCTTGTTGAACAAAAATCCCTACGACCTGCTAGGTCAACGCTACCTTGCGGGACATCGAGAGGTAGGATTGAACGTTGACTCTGAGCGACCGGTTTGACTCGTCAATCACAGGAGAGGCAGTCTCGAGCATTTTCTCCATCAAGAGATTGGTGTAGATCAAGATGCTATTCTAGCGTATCTCTCGGACGGGACGCGCCTACGAACGGATAACGTGCGTGAACTCGTCGGTGCTCAAGACCAGGTGCGTAGCTTCAACTAGGCTTCCGTTCCGCGCGACCCAGTGCGTCTGTACTCACGGGATGTGGACAGACTATCTATGTATTCAACAAACACTATCTCGATATTGAATTTCCGGAAGTGCTCAGGGAGCTCCGCGTCGAGCCACCGTTACAACTTCCCATAGAGGGTACGTTGTCATTCACCCTCTACTGTCCCATCGCCCGTTTACCTGTGATGCTCGAACAGAAGTTCTCTCCGCAACGCCGCCATACAAACCCTCCCACCTCGCGGCCCAGTATCTCCGTAACGCACACGTCTACCTCGACTACGTCACCCATACCCTCGCAACGCTCCATCGTCAACACGAAGCCATTCGTATCGCATGTAGTAGCCTCGATCTCAACACGCTCGACATCACGGATGTATTTGATGGGATCGCCGTCACAGCCTCACGGGACCTCGCGCGCCAGGCTTCCTTGCTCACCTTTGTCGACGCCGACCTGGAGATCATCAACCAGGTGGAGGTGCATGTCGAGTTTTTGTCCCCGACCATGCGTAAGGCGATTGAGGGAGGTGAGAAACCTCGGATGTTGGGAACGTATGTGGCCAGGGATCGAATGAAACTAGTGGCAGATGGGTGTTCACGGATCCATAGTGAGTGGATGTCTCGGCGAGGGACGAAAACATGACAAGTCTCTTTAGATGATCTACGAACTCAATTTTCCGAGTCTGAAAAGTCGGTGCGGAGGTTGACGGCGGGTGCAGAGGTGGTTCGGTCGGCAGTGGCTAACGTAAAGTGAGGTTAGATCAAGGCTCGCGGTCAAAGCGTCGTTGATGTTTTGCTAGGATCATTGAAGATGCAGAGGCTTCAGGGAGAAGGTTCCACGATGCTCTAGACAAGGCCTCTGAAATCGCAGCTGCGTTGGAGAGTCCTGCAACGAACCACGACGCGCTCATGCAAGGTAACGTGGTGAGATGGCCTATCGAGCACGCTCTCACCCTCCTTGGCAGAGCTCAAGCAGCTTGATGGCGTTCTCAGGCATGAGGTGGATGTGATGACATGTGCCAAAGTACGTCGAAGCGGCCTTTCGACGTAAATCGGCAACCCGGGCTAACGATTGCGCTCAGAACAACTATACCGAACAATGCGTAGGGGCGTTACGTCGTATCAGTGCTCTGAATGTGGACCTTGTTCAGCTGCCCATTACGCTGTCTCAATTGCAAACCAAATTTCGATCGAAGACTAATTTCTCACATATACAACGTCTGCATAGTATGCTGTACTCTTATGGTGCCACGGTAATCGAGATTGCACGCCGAAAGGAGTTTGGTGAGGGTCTGGAGCGGGATCTGTCCCCCCTGCCACTAATCGCTGTACAGCACGCTTTTTTTATCAACGAGCACAATCCATTCTGGAGGTCATGGCAAAACTCTCGTGAGTAATCCCATTCTGTTCGTTGCAGTGTGAGATGACCAAGGGTCGCAGTGCAAACGAGAGAAAACGTCGTCAGGTATACCGTGGGGAAGTACATGGTCAACTACCGTTTGACACTCGGGGTATGGACGATCCCGTACCCACCATCGACTTTTCACCTTCTGGAGGCAAGGATTCGGCGTACTCGCTCGAGAGAGAAGACGTGGATGGTGAGTCTCGTTGCATTTGGTGTGCGTTTGAACAAAGGAAGGGTATCATAACCACCTTGGGTCAGCTTTTCTGCGCGTGGTGCAGGACCTGGAGGAATATGCCCAATCAAGTTCAGATCCAGCGATTCTCGACTCTGTGCAAGAGACACGTTCTGCGCTTGAAAAGCTCGTACAAAAAATGGACAACCTTGAAGCGGGCTTTGACCGCATAGCGGAACGTTCGCGTAGGTTATCTATCGGTTCTTCTATGATGGTCTTCTCACGTGGCATTGCAGTGCTTTCTGCCTCTCGGTTATCAGCGTCTCGAAGGAAGCGTATGTCTTTCCTTTCCGATCTTGACTTCGATAGCATCGTTCACTCCATCATAGTTACAGAAGCGGACGAGATGGCTTTCCAAGAGCTCTCGGAACAACTTCACAATGCGGAAGAAGCAAAAGCCCATTTGGAACTCACCGCGCAGGAGGAACGAACGGCACTTCAGGAAGAGATACATCGATTGAAGCGGGACGTCCAAATGGCCGAGCGAGCTGCTCAATCCGAGCGCGAGAGGGCAGATTCACTGGAACGCGAGCTACATCAAGCCAAGGCACAGATCGAGAGCGAAGTGTCCGCTCGGCGGATTCTGGAGCGGCGAAACTTGGAGCTGGCGCAGGACGTGGAGGGACAGCGTCGAGAGCGTGTCAAGGCGCTGGGGGATGCGACGGAGCAAGCGAGAGTGGCAGATGCGCTTCGACAGGAGCTCGTGCAGGTTCGCGCGCAAGCGGAGGAAGTGAAAGCCCTCAAAGGAAAGAACGCGGCCGAGGTGAACCAGCTGCTGGAAGAACAGACGGAGACACTGCGGAATCTCGAAGAGGCACGTTTGCGTGGCGAAGACCTGGAGAGTCAAATATGGACGGCGAAGGCGGAAAACGACGAGGTGCATCGGATGTTGAGGGAGTCAAATATGGAAAAGGATCGGTTGCTCAGGGTCCAGGCGACGGAGCACGATCGAATGCTCCGGGATCATATTGCGGAGGCGGACGGAGATCGGGCCGTGTTGGAACACCAGTTCTCGGAACTGAAAGAACAACTTGAGGTCGCGAACCGTCAACTCAAAGAAGCTTGTGCCAATGTGGACCTGACTAACGCCGACGCGATGGGTTTGCGTGAGGAGTTGCAACGCGTCGAGCTCGAGCTGCGCGAAGCCAGACACGTCGAGCACTTGCTGCTAGAGGACGTAACCGCCGGACGCGTCTCGCAAGCCAACCTCGAGCAGAGTTTGGAGAATAGCGGGCGATTGTTGGCGCAAATGCTTGACGTGGCGATCGCGTTTCGGAATGCCCATTCCAAGGCGCTGTCGATGGTGCGCGCATATACGACTCATCCGAACGCAAGACAAAGTCAACATCTGAGCGGTTATCCCCAGGTGGTGGAATCTGCGCTTCCTCCGCCCCCATCGTCGCGTCATGATGTGATTATGGAAGAACCATCACCGATCGATCCGTCGGATCCCGTCGGAGCCTTGGAACACCTGCGGGCGTTTGACCATGATCACTTTTTGGACGCCGTCGCCAAAACGGGTACGGTCATTCGAAAATGGCAGAAGCAATGCAAGGAATACAGAGAGCGTGCCAAGGGAAAGATATCATTTCGAAATTTCGCAAAGGGGGATCTCGCCTTGTTCCTCCCTACCCGAAACTCGGTATCCAAACCCTGGGCGGCATTTAATGGTGAGCATATTCTTTTCTCTCGAAATCCATCTCTCATGTAGTGGTCGCGGTAATCTAACGTTCAACGCGCGTAGTGTCTTTTCCTCATTACTTCCTGTTGGCAACAGGACACTTGGCGGAACAGCTGAGGACACGAGAATGGATAGTTGCTCGGATTACGTCCATTACCGAGCGCGTGGTCGACCAAAAGGTAAAAAGACTGATATACATTCTTTCTACATGTCTCATTCCATTATCGTAGGATCCGACTAGCAACCCCTATGGCTTGGGCGACGGTATCAAGTATTACATGCTGGAGGTAGAAGACTGGACGCAATCCAGCCAAAACAACAAGCGAAGACCCAATTTGCGCAAGGTTTCAGCCGTGTCAGACCCAGAAAGCGAGCGCAAGTCAACATTGGCTACGCCAGAGCAACCACCAATTCCTTCAGGTCCACCTCAAGCCCAGGTCGAAGACTCATTCAGCGCCACGCAGCCGCCTACTTCGCATTTGTTTCCTGCACGCCCTCGAGCAAATTCAACACCTTCTGCTGGACCCTCGTCACTCTCACGCCTACTCGCCCAAGCGTCTCCCGAATCATCTGAGGAGCCGACATCGATGGTTGTCCCGCCGCCCAAAGCTGAGGCGCCTACCCCCCCTCCCAACTCTGGCCACGAATCTTCTCCTTCACCACAGCCACAGCTGCCACCGTCGTCTCCATCGCTGTTGCCCAAAGCTCCCTCTTCACCCCTGGTTCCCCCGCCTGTAGGCTCTATTCCATCACAACCACGTACATCCTCGCCGTTGCGCCCAGGCTCGCGTGCGTCCCGACTCTCGACGACATCTAGGATATCTTCAGCACGACCACCCACACTGGCGACGGTCGCAAGTTCGCCGGTTGCAGTGAAAGCCGTGGCGACGACAGCGCTGACGGAACCCACATTTTCCGCGGTCCCATTGTCGTCCGAGCCAGCTTTGCTTGCGGGACCGCCATCGCCGTCAGAGTCGCTTTCGGACGGGATGGCGCGGCTGTTGATACACCGAAGGCGAACGGCATCGTACCATGTTGCGCGGGCGTCGCCTTTGGGCTCCGGGTCTGGCGCAGGTGGTCTTCCGGGTGCGCTGCCACACACACAAACGCACGCACAGCTTCCACAGCCAACGGCGTCGAGCACGCTAGCGACGTTTGCGAGTAACTGGGTCGTTCCATTTGGGAGGCGGAAAAAGGCTGACACGGCAATTATTCCCACTCCGTCGTCTCCATCATTGATGGCGGCCAGCATCGGGACGAGTAACGGACAAGTATACTATGATGCTCCCTCAGGAAGCGTTCAGAGCAATAGCAAGGACGTCTCGGCGAGCGAGATGCTAAAACGGCTATAGAACGCGTGCTGTGCATTGGCGCCGGATGGATCGCAGTTGGATGCTGGATGATATCAATGGTTTTTGCTTTCCAACTTGCAACGTTTGTGCTTTTCGTAGGTAGTTGCTTTCTCATGCTCAGCAACGCATGGACACACTTGGTTATCAGTCTAGATAGGAAATGGCGCGATATCGGAAAGGACCATTACCAAGGGCTTTCTTCGGGCGGGACAATCGCTTGTAGGTGGAGCTTTGAAGATCCAGCAATGACCTCATCCCTCTGTCAATACTCGGTAAAATTATTAGAGGATGTCATATCCAGACGAGTGGCAGTCTATCCTATCGCGGAAGCGGACAACAAGACCCATCGTAGGAATCTATGCAGGTTGTTATTTCGAGCATGCATATGCTCCTGGAGATCTGGCCGGCTGGTCCATGCTATTTTGGTTCGTCGATGCATAGTAGCCACCAGCAAGAACCTTGATGCGTCTTTGATGATATCTCAAGGAGCAATGACTGATAACCATTGCTTCTATCGAAGAGGATGCAAACGCATCAGGAACGTTCTGATACTACCAATTGCAATTCCGACGAAAAGATAGCGCATCGACTGGAAAGAATCATTGCAGGCACTCTTTCGAATGGTGGATTAGGTGGATTACCATGTTGTTTCCAGCCCCCGGATCCAGCCTGACATTGGACACATGAAATCTGACCAAGCGCACGAGTATGACAGATATAGTTTTCTCTGAACCGCACTGAAACTAAGCTGGAGAAAGAGATTGATCAGGCGTCAAAATAGTGTTTAAGGATGCGTCGAGCGCAGAATCGTCGGATTAGACCAGCAGGCGAGTTACGGGACGACCGTGGTCTACAGGTGCCGACAACATCAAGTCCATATTGTTTCACAGGCAGGCGGTTAACACGGAGATGGGATTCTGCGACGAATCCCGATACAGGTGAGTCGTATCACATTTTACAAGCGAATTCTTCAGGATCCTATCATTGCGGAGATGAGGTCGGCAGTCGAGTGAACCTTCGCTCTCGCAGAATGTATGGAGACTTATCGGCCAGCCCTATCAATAGCGAAGCGTGGAATCCGCTGAAACAATAGAAAGCGAACGAGTGATTTTTTGGAAATTCCAAGTTGCGCCGCCAAGTTGGTCTATCGTTGTTTATGATGGCCTTGGATACCACGGGGTATTGACCCGTACCAGATCAAGGGTTTTGCATCGCATTCTAACATGCCCGCTATCCGCGCTCCGGTTGCGCTGGGAATGGTTTGATGGAAACCGTACCGCGAGTGTTCGCACTACCTTCGTATGGAAAGCCGGACCACCGTGCTCACGTGAGCATGGTGGTCCGTTCCATACCTTCGTTTCCTCAGTTGACAAACGGTGTACTCAGGTACAGCGTGGCGGCTTCAAACTCAATGATCAAACACAAAAATACCACAGGCGCGTCGACGATTGGATCTGGGGCTAGGATGCGGGGTACCTGCGGGAAAACGTCCTAGATGTTAGATGGCTTTCCCGCGCTCAAGCATTATAAGACGTGCAACCGAACGCATGACATCCCTGACCACATTCGTCTTCAACTTCTTCACTCCTTTTTCATAAATACCCAGAAGACGAGATGCCAACTGCTGCTGGTTCTGAAAACGTTGGTTCATATGCGCATTTGATCGACCCGAAGAGAACGTGGTATAATAACAAGCGGTGGGTATCCTACGTAGCGGTCGTGCTTCCCCGAGCTTACCCACACGTCGACAGACTGATCACCCTCCATGCGTGGATCGTCCTTCTGTACGTCAGGGAGAGACTTCACGTGTTCATTTTTCTGACATTATAACAGTCTCATTACGTCGTCCACCAATGGCTACGACGGTAGCGTGGTGAATGGGTTGCAGAGTCTCCAGCAGTGGGAGGCTGCTTTCGGCTACCCAACCGGTGGGAAGCTTGGTTTGCTTGGTGCCATTCAAGTGAGCGCACAAGGCTACAGACTTTACTTCGATACTTGCTGACTACACGTGCGTAGAGCATCGGCGGACTTGCAGGCTATCCTTTTGCCCCATACGTGTCCGATGGTCTTGGTCGTCGTCGAGCCGTATGGTTGGGTGCAGCCATCATGTGCATCGGTGTCGCTTTTCAAACTGCTTCGCAGAACGTTGGCATGTTCATTGGTGCTCGTTTCTTGATTGGCTTTGGCCTCACATTCGCAGGTGAGTTCCGTAATGATTTAGCGTGTAGTTTCATAAACTGAGCAAAATTTGCAGCCAACGCCGCTCCCCTGCTGGTCACCGAAGTCGCATACCCCACATATCGCGCTCCTTTGACGTCCCTGTACAATTCTCTCTGGTATTCTGGTTCTATCATGTATGTTCTTTTTCCATGTGTTGCACCTCTACGCTATTCCTGACCCACTGCAATTTTGTTAGTGCCGCCTGGGCAACGTACGGTACCTTTAAGATAAACGGCTCATGGGCATGGCGTTTGCCATCATTGCTGCAGGGTATTCCTTCGATTTTACAGGTGGCCCTGATTCTATTTGCACCCGAGTCGCCTCGTTGGCTGGTCAGCAAGGGGCGTGATGATGAGGCGCTGCATGTTCTTGCCTATTACCACGCCGACGGCAATGAGTAAGTGTACACCAAAACAAACACTATGTCTGCTAATTAGTCCGTTTCCAGATCAGATCCCCTTGTACGATACGAATTCCAGGAAATCAAGGCCGCGATTGAGTTCGACCGCGCGGTAGCCAAAAACACGGGCTGGAAGTCATTCATCGCTACTCCTGGAAACCGCAAGCGTGTATACATCATCACAGCTATTGCCTTCTTCTCGCAATGGTCCGGAAACGGTCTTGTCTCGTATTACTTGAACAAGGTCTTCGACCAAATCGGTATTACTGATCCAAGCACTCAACTCCTCATCAACGGTATTCTGCAAATCTGGAACTTGTTTTGGGCGGTGTACGCTTCCTTCATGGTCGAACGTCTGGGTCGTCGCTTCCTCTTCTTGCTTTCTGCCAGTTTGATGACGCTCTTCTATACGGCACAAGCGATCTGTTTCTCCGAGTATTCTCAGCATGGGGCTCCTGCGGCTGGACATGCCTTCATTGCTTTCATCTTCCTCTTTTACGCTGCATACGACATTGCGTTCACTCCCCTCATTGTCTCTTACACGGTCGAGATCTTGCCGTTCAGTCTCCGTGCCAAAGGTTTCAACATCTTCAGTCTTGTCATTTCGATCGCCATTATCTTCAACCAGTACATCAACCCGATCGCATTGCAAAGCCTTGGATGGAAGTACTACGTAAGTCGCGCTCAATGTCTATCCATAACGGTCGGCCGTACTAACAGCCCGTCCGACGGATCTAGCTCGTGTATGTCTGCTGGCTCGCATGCGAATTCGTCTTTTTGTGGTTCTTCCTCGTGGAGACCAAGGGTCGGACGCTGGAAGAAACAGCAGCGTTGTTCGATGGCGAGGATGCCATCAATCAGATCACACACCAGGCAGAGATGGAGGAAAGGCGCGAAGATTCCGCGCTCGAGAAGCGTTCCGGTCAAGAGATCGCATGAGACCGATTTCCCCTCCTTCCCATGCATGTCTCACCAGCGGACCCCATGATGTCTTGCATTTGTGTACGATACTTACATATTCAAAGAAACGAAGATTCCATTTGATTGCGCGTCATGAAGGTATCCACACATAATCCTACCATTTCCGACAAAACGATTTTCCGCCGCAGCAGTGGAGGATGACACCACACGGCCGTCGTGCTATCAAGTGGTCAATGGTCACATCATACCACACCTTATCTACCTATCAAATACAAGGTTGGGGAACAGTTGACACGGTTCTTGATCACAATGTCGGACACCAAACTTCCCAAGTACGCGCCTCTCCCTAACCGATGCATCACATGAGTGTCCCAACTCTCGTGACGCGGCCCCATGACATCTTTCTCCGAAATTGTTCTGCGACAATGTGCATGTGCCAGTGCGTGTGTACTTTTTTTTGCCTTTGCACAGCTATCCTGGCGCGTTTCGAGCAGAGATTTGACAGGACTGGGGAAGGTGTGATGAACGTTTGAACAATAAACAGTCCCACATGTGACTGTGCCTCCGACGGGAACATGGTACCGTGACATAGGGTCACTTGTTAAATGATAACCGCTCGGTTTCCATTCGACTGAGATCGTCCTTAGGTGACCCCAATCCAACCGACCAGGAATAGTGCCGTTTTTCCATCGCGTGTTATGTACAGGTGCTGACGAATCGGAACTCGCAAAAGGTTGCAGCTTACAGATGCCCCTATACAGTACCCGTGGAACCATCCAAGTATTCATGGGTTTCTGTGAATCTGTCACCCCTGGGCCGTAAATAGCCAAGGCCTCCGTGATCACCCTATCGGCTACAACTTGGAGTGCGTGCGTTGCATCAAATCGCGCGTGTACGTCATCGTCATTGCCTGGTGGTTGTACCAGGATGCAGTGCAGTGACTTGGCGCGCCACACAGGTTTGAACTTTCAATCGAAGGATGGTTCCAAGAAGACTGTACGAGAGACAAAGGGCCCGAAGAATGCGGTAAGGTAAGGGCCTCGAGGATGCGGATCGAGCCGCCACGGGATCAGGCCGCACAATATGACACATGATACGATCGTGCATCGCAAACGGGAGACGCAAGATTCTGAACCAGTAAGTATATGCAACACTGCAGCAATGAGCGCACATTCTTATCCGGCTCGTAGTGTAGATTTTGGACACCCTACCTCTGAGGCTCCATAACCGCTGCCATCACTGGCATACTAATGAGCACAGGGCTACATCCGAATCGCGCAGGCCAATTCAAGCCAAAAGGCATCGCAGCGGCTCGTAGACAAGCATGTGATGCAGTGGGTGTCGAGGTACATCTCACTGCCATGTGGTCCGTCAGACAGACTCCAGGTTTACCGGACCTGCTGGGAGATCAACCTCGGCTTCCCAGGAGTCCCCGAGAAAAATAAGTCAATGTAGTATATGAACAGACCTACTGTGACAAGAGAAGAGAAATAGGTAAAAGTACAAACAAGGAATGGTTCAGGCTATCGGATGCCTTGCAAGGAAGAAACAGGGATGGCTACGAAAAGTGAAAATAACGTGAGCAAGGATCGGCAACACCGGATGCACATGGAAGGAAAGGTCGAGAGCACTGGTAATCTCCCCCCCCGGTGGGAAGTTAGCGAGGACTGCTTTGTTTATGGAGAGGGTCATGTCCAGAGTGAACGAATAGATACGTAGGGATTGTGAATCGTGATATGGTGATTGCTCTCCTTTGCAAAGGTACCATGCAAATTAAGTCCATCATTACCTCAACTTCGTCTTCAACCAATGCTCCACCACGTTGCTTAGTTCTGGCAGCCCCGACAACAAAGGGGGCTGGTACGAGGCCCTGTCGTCGTTCCCATCATTAAAACCATCCCTTTAGCAAGATACAGCCAGCCGTAACGGAACAACCGAAAAGAGACACGAGTAAAGAAGAGAAAATAAATATGAAACTGGATCAAGAAAGATGAAGAAAGGCTCCACCTGACTTAACCAGTCTTGCTATTTCCCTTCTTCTGTTTGCGAGGTGGCGTTACGGGGCGGCCCATGTTCATGCCACCGTATGGGTACTTGGCTTTTTTCTCAGCAGGTTTAAGAATCTTCGGGGCACGTGAGCAAGGCAGTTGTACATGATCACGTGACAGCTCACCTGGAAGGAACAGAGTAAAGTCTCGTCGACGCTCATCATGGCGCCAGCATTGTCGAACTCTCCACAATAATTTGGCGCTGAGAATAAGGTAACAAGATGTCGTTTCGCGAAAAATTCGTAACCATCTTCCACGACCTGTAACAGGTTGGTCATCATAATTGACAAGCGATATTAAGGTGGAAACGTGCCTGATGTGCTCTGCAAATGAGGTCCATGTCATGTTTCTGCAAAAATCTCGAGACGACGTCTGGTCCAAACGTAAACGAGACGCCTCGGTCATTCTCCGACCACCCAGTGATGTCTTTGTCTGGGTCTGACCATAGAAGGTCGCAAAGTAGTCCTGTATGATCGGTGTCAGACAGCCCTTTGCAACATACAGGAGGCGGACATACCAGTGTCTGGAACGTCTGTCGGTCTCATGACCCTTCGTATTTGCTCCATTGATTGAAGATCGGGGGACAATCCGCCGTGCATGGTGAATATCTTCTCGTCGATGATGGCAGCGATGGGTAGGCAATTAAAGCAATCGGTAAACGTTTTCCATAGCTTGATGTTGTACCGCCGTTTGCCTAGGGTCTACCTTCAATACTGGCCACGTCTCGGAAGGATGAAAGGGACAAACATACATTCGTCATAAAAACCATAAATTCGGTTGATACTTGCGCACTCGTGATTTCCACGAAGAATGAAAAAGTTTTCAGGGTACTTGATCTTGTATGCAAGGAGGAGGCATATGGTTTCGAGGGATTGCTTACCCCGGTCGACGTAGTCGCCGAGGAAGAGGTAGTTTGCTTCCGGTGGGAAGCCTCCGTACTCGAAAAGTCGCAAAAGGTCATAGTATTGACCATGGATGTCACCTGTCGGGTATTCCGGCGGTATGAGTCATAACAATAACGCCGTCGTACAGAACACTGATGACGAACCGCAGATCTTGATGGGTGCTTCTAGTTCCAATAGAATCGGTTGGTTTATGAAAATCTCGCGTGCTTTTGTGCAGAGATATTTGATTTCGTACTCTTGTAGTTGCACCGGCTTGCCTGGGCGGTTACCACGCACTGTCACAAAAAGAGGAAAAAAGGGACAAGCATCAACAGTACTGTTCAAAAACCAGAGCATGGTCTGGAGTGAGAATGTGCAAGAATTGTTCGAGGGACGCATCTAGCACCCTGACCGCTTTTTCCACCAACCCAACTCAACCCATCACATCACGACACTGCCGCATGCTGCGCTGGCGGGTCCAACACCGCACGACGCCCTACACCCACCCTCAGGACAACCTTTCAGACCCCCCAGTGAGGACGGCGCGGCAACGCTTGCATCTCCCCCTCCAGCTTGCATGCAGCAACCCGAAAGACGACCGAGTGACACACGCCACCCACCTTCTAACAACCGGTCGATGACCGAGTCCAAATCGATCTCCGTTGCAGAATCGGCCATGTGAAGTCGTGTTTCGATAGTTCAGACGTTGGCGTGAAGGAGCGAGGTACGAATGGTGTTGGTGGAAAAAACAAGCGGTACGCAATAACGTTGATCCTTTACGGCTGTGTTATGGCGAATTTTGGCGAGAAAGTGTGGAGAGGAGAACGCTTGTGCAATGGCTTTCGTCGGCTGCCAGCACCAAGAGGAGGAAGAAACAGCTAAAGAAAATCGATGAGAGTATGGATACAAGATAACGGAGGAGCTCGTTGGCCAAAAGGCAAAACCCGAGCGTCGTATACAGCAAATACCGTGGGAAAATAGAGTCGACTCATTTACTTTGCGAGAAAAAGAAAAAAAAAGAAATACATAAGAGCTGTCTATGCACAGGTCTAGTAGCTACAGCGAACGTGTGGGTCATGCTAATGTCATGCAGATGCGTGGGGCCTAGAGGTATTTCCTGCCTGCGCGCGTCGCGTACGCCGCCGCCGCCGCCTGAATCACCAATGTGAGCCGACAAGCCGACCCTACAATACGGACAACCGACCTTGGAAACATTGGCCCTCTTGGCATCTGTCGTTGATCAATGTCCAATGCGATGTTGGTCCCAGCGTGGAACCCCTGGAAAGCGATCAGAGTCGCATCACCGGATTTACAAACCGCGTACCTCGATCCATTCCACGACAGCCGGAATATCGGGCGCCTGTAACAAGAACTGCTCCCCTTCCAACCTCACTCGGATCACGTTTTTCCGCTTCAGATAATCGTTTCCCAACCCACTTTCTGCGTGTTGTAGGGTATATGCACGCATTAGGTCCGACTTGTGCGGTTTCGGTATCTCGCCGTTGCGCCACTGCGTTCGACTCGTCGCTGACAGAAAAGTAAGTCGTGAAGCCGAACGAGGTGGTGGTGGCTGAGACAATCGCTGAGCCACCGGAGTCGCTCGCCCCGTGGACTCGTGCGACAATGACGAGCGGCTGTCTTGCATGTCGACAGGTAGCAGCTCGAGTTCACGGGACTCGGGACGCGAACTCTCCCCAGCACTCGCTTCAGGCCGGGTGTTGAATGAACTCCGAAAAGGCGACAAGAAACTCGCGGCCGACACGCGTTTTGCCTGCCTAGGTGTAGAGGTCATCGTAGCTGGGGTTGTCGACGACGACTGAGACTCGGTCCTTCGCCTTCCCAGAGGGACAGACGTCGAGCGTGCCGAGGACGCTGGTGGCGTGACAGGTGTGGGGGGTTCGTCGATCCCCGGTTTCTCTGGTCTTTCAGACTGCCCTTCCAGGCCCTTCCTCCGTGTCCGAGGGGGGTTGGGACCAGCCACGTCACCGGCGCCAAGGTGCTTTTCCCACCAATCCCCTAGGACACCCCCACCGCTAGCACCGGGAGGACACTTATATACCCGAAAGGCGGTCCCTTCCAGTTCACATACCACTCGTCTCCACTTGCGGTCCTTTGCCTGTACACCAGGGGAGCTAAATTCCATCTTACGAGGCATAATGGCAATGAGGTGCAGGGAATTGCTGTAAGGCGGTAACCGCTCTCGCTCCTCGTCCTCACAGGGCACAACGCGACTTTCCTTTGGACGTGGGTCGAACGTAGGGTACGGTGGAGGATCCGAAGTAGGGTGGAAACTCGGCATGGAAGTGCGTCGGCGGAGGCGTCCAACCATGGCCTCTGTGTCACTTTCCTCTAGTTCTTCGTGAGATTCTGTGGTATGTCCTGAAGCCGACGCTGGGTTGGATCCAACGTCCTTTGGCCTAAGATGCTGCTCAGCGCGCCGAGTAGAACCGAGGTTGATCATGCTCCGCGAGGCAGCACGGTAAAGACTCGGCTTGCTCTCCAACCGAGTTCCAGGTATCGGAAGGTCAGGATCCACTGCATGGCACTGGGAAGCATTCTCGACCTTGGGTATGTTGGGAGAAAATGGAGACATCTTCAGAGAGGTAGACGATGGCACGACGTGAATGGACTGGGGATAGGTCTCGGAGTTGGCGCTCGAGGGCGACGTGGGAGAAATGGTACTATCGGTCAATGATTCTTCATCCCCCGCAGGCTGTTTCTGCGAGCTCCTGAAGCCTTGAGTACCAGACGGGCCAGCGCTAGGTGGTTCATCGTCTTCGTCGTCACTTTGATGGCAGCTCAAAGCGTCAATGAACTCTGCAGCGTCGCCTTCGTCACCGTCGTCCTCGTCTGAATCTCCTAGCGTTGCATCCTCGTGGTCCGCTTGTTCAGTGCTGTGACCATGTCTGGACAACGAAGGCATGCTCCGTAGGGGTACTCTCTGCCTTGGAGGCGTGTCTGGGACAGGGGGTGGTGGCGGTAATGCAGGTAAATTGAGTAAAGGCATAGGTTGTCTTGTAATTATCGAGGGTGATAACCGAAGGCCACGTTCCGTCGTGCGGCGGAACGGCGGAGGCAAGGAGGAGCTTTGGTGAGGTAACAAAGTGGGAGGCTCCAGGACACTTTCTGAGGTGGAATCTTCGAGGGCCGGTAGCGACCGAGCCCTCGAGGAAATACCCAGATCAGAAGAGGTCGATGGCGCAAGATCAGTCAATGGGGTCGTGAGTGTGTCATTATGGGAGAGGATGTCTCCCGAAGGTCGTGGAGTGTCGTTATTCGGCATGTCCCGCACGGGTACCTCGTTAGGCTTCGATTCTGAAGGGATACTGATCTGTGGTGGGATCTCGGGAGCCGACCCGGAAGATTGAGGAGGCTCATCAAGAGACGTGCTGGACCGCAAGAAAAACGGCGCTGAAGCAAGGTTTCCAGGGTCATTCCTTAAACCCGCCTGGTCACGAAAGAACAGCGACGCAGCGCCATGACCGGCAAAGGTCGAATGGGTTGGCACAGTGCGCAAAGAATCCCAAGTGGAATGACGTCTAGGTCGCAAAGCAGGCGAAGAAGCGTCTTGAGACGAGTCATCAGTATCCATAGGATTAGGGCCGTCTTCTACCCTAAACCCGATGAGGCGCGATATGTCTGGCTTACGCAAAAGGTCCACGGAGGAGTGTGCGCGTTGAAAGTCTTGGGTGGGTATGGTGACAGGGGGGACGGTGTTTTTTGACCGCTTTGCACTCTTCCGTCCACGTAGGCCGAGTTTTTTGAGGATGTAGAGCGCCCGAGCCTTGATCGATAACAGTGAGCAGGCAAATTTTAAACGAGACGGACGTGCAAAAGGTAAGGCGACACATACCTGGAAAGGCGAGACTCGTACGGACGTTTGGTCATGAGGCGGCTGGTCCATTGTGGTGGTCAACAGAAAGGAAAGGATCCAGGACCGAGGCGGACACGTTTTCGAGGAGCCGAAACTAGTTTAGTCAAATTCCGTGGAGCTGTGACTTGGGCCAGGTGTTGAAGCTTGAAGAACAGCTCACGCAGCTGGGAAGCAAAAGCGATGCTGGGAGCCCAAACGGCGCACGGGTGATGGACGAGCTCCAGAACCGCTCCTAGAACCGCTGAAAAAGGGGGGCCATGGGTGAAGGAACAAGCCTGGGGAGTCCAAGGGGAGCGGTTATGATCGTGCTAAACTTGTAACATATAGGGTCCTTTCTTTTTATGTCCATTTGACCCACTCATGGCAATTGTTAAGGTTGACCGCTGGCACCCGCAACCATACGCTATCCGTCGTGAATCCTCGGAGCGTCTCCATGATAACGGTTTTCAGATATTTCCCTATTACCAAATTTTCTCAGCGGGCGTAAATGGGCTATTGAAGGAGCTCATCTGTGGCGTTGCGACGTCGAGCTGGACAGCGCCATGACTCTGCTGCATGACGTCACAGTCAGCCTTGCGGATTTCCAGAATGTTTTATGAGACGGGGAACTTCGAACAACCGGATCCGGTCAACCAATGGGCAAATCGGAATTCCACAATCGTCGGGACATGGCTAAGCACAACGGTTTTTCAATTTGAGACCGTTTCTTGTGACCGCATTCCCAGTCGTTGCTGCCGCACTACGTGCGAGACGCTCTGCAGCCAGCCCTCCTCGAACATACAGAAATCAAACGGGCATGGGCAATGGTGCCAACTGAACAACTAGATCATCATATATACGGGCATCATCATGGAGGTGAGTTCTGTGAAACCCATATCGGCGGTAGCAACGGCGAGTATAGGAGCAAGATACTGTCGTAATTCAGGCAGTGAGACACCCGATGTGCCCATAGTCCTATTCTTGGACGATGGACTGGAGAATATGCGGGTGTTCCCAGGGTGGGCTGTTCTTCCTCTGGAGTTCTCTCATGGCGGACAGAGACTCCGAAAAGCAGCGACCCCACTTACAGTACACCCTCTGGCACTGCGGCATGCAAGTCTCCATCTCAAACCTAAAAGTCGGCAAGTCACCTATATAAATAGCACGCTCCCTCACCAATTACAGACACCAACCTCTCAGTTATGGCACTCAACGTTCGATACCCTTACAGGCTATTATCGCATTCTGGTAGATTGGTGGTTTGTAACAAGCAGCGCCAAGCCTTCAATTGTCTTTACATGGTGCACTCACCAGCATCCGCCGAAAGGCTGAGCTTTGCGCTCTTATTCGAGGTACAAGTCGGTGCATGCTTTGGGATCGGCCGCCAGTGGTAGATCCGACCTTCTCCGAGAGACCAGTGGCACTGATTGATCCAATCATGATGGTGGCAGACAGCAATTTTCAGCAAAAGAAGGGTGACCTAGAAATAGAAATAACGGTAGCCACTCAACGTTGTTGAGGAAGGTGCACCATGGTTAGTGATGGGGACAAGTGATACGCCGGATACCAAGGCTAACGCAAAACACGCTTGAGACCGCCGCCGGCCCGAATCGATATCTGAAGATCTGGAGTCTGGAGTCTAGACACCTCAACTTGGTCCAACCACCTGTTGTCTGCCATCGTGCCACAAATCAAAATCTTGCTCCGAGTTAACCCATCATGATGAGTAGTAGCTCTACCCTACTCTCGAAATGATTCGGGCTCCCATCGGCATTAGCAAGAAGTTATACACTGCCGATACAGCAAAGCCAAGCTTGACTATTCGGAGTCACGATGTCTCCCGGGCCCCAGATGCTAAAACCAATACCTGTCCTACTTCAAGGCAGGTTCGTCAACACATGTCTGGCCAGTGGGTCACCAGACTAGGCAGCCCCCCGTCATACTATTTAACTCAAAGCCACTCTTTATAGGCTTTCAGGTCACACCTTCTTAATCCTCGTTACCTTCCTGGGTAAGTAGCTTGCCTTACAGGAACCCAGACGGCAAACTAACTCATCTACCACTTTCTTGCTCCCCTCAGACCCTTTGCCCAAGGTTCTGGGCCGCCAACCGATCATGATAAAGGCTCTGTATCTCATTCCGTCCCGAACTGAGTATCAACGCAAGTTCGTACTCCAAATGCAAAGATGCGATGCGATGAGTTCTCTACTTCAACCCAAGTTGCTTATCCCGGCTCATCTCACGTGCGTAGGAATAACCGTCGCTGAGCGGGACATCATGTACACTTACCATATATGATAACGGCTTTCCGCTTAGTCTGGACCCTCGCACGTCTTCTGGTTGCCCGTATCCTCTCATCCATTGGGATCCACAACATGTCTAGTCTGGTCTAGTCCGAGTCACTGGTGACACTACATCATGAACGTTATCATCCTGTGACTGGGTCAAGGTATCGGCATTGAGCAGGGTGGGAGACCACTGGCAGGAATATTACCCTCAGAAGGACACACCCTCAAGGCCAAACAGTCTCGTTCAAACTCAACTTGCCATTCTTTGAGTGTTGTATTCCACGATACACGCAAAGGCTGGCAAGTCGAGTTCTAGCCTGAGGCGGTATGTTTGTGTCTCGCATTCGGCCCACAGGGGATCGAAGCTATGCTTGTTGCGGATTATTGCTCCACCGTCTGTCTGTAGGGGATATATTCTAGGTCGTTATCTTTACTGGAGAGGTACGTTACGGGTTACCGACGGCAAGGACAAAGAATGTAGACCCTACCAGTACGATACAGGTCACGTCAAGGGAGTCACTCGTTCGGCCGTATGGATCGCAAGTTAATCCAGGGTGAGTAAGCAGGATGCACTCGCGCTTGATGTGCAGTCCATGCATATGCCATGCTCCCTGGAGAAATGTGTCTATAAGTCGCGCGAGCGAGACAAACGAGGCTGTTTAGAGCGCAGGAAACCTACAAGCTAATATCATTATTTGCTTGTTTGCGTAATCCTCACGTTTGAGAAGAAAAAAACAAGCCTCCTTTGTTGAAAGTGCTATCGGAGGAGGAATGGTACGCAGGGACACACTCTTTGCACTTTCAATATTTCTGACCTCGAGTCATCTCTCGGGCGTCATTGTTTTCCAGAGGGATCTTCTTTTGCATATCGCCAAAGAGAGTGACGAATACGACTGCATCCCGCTGACAGTTGCGGCCCAGGAGTGTCTGCCAGAGTCACGTACAGCAAACATGTGTGATTCCAGACTGCCAGGGTCGAGAGACGACAAGGACCACCGACGGGGATGATAAATCGAGCTTGACTGGGTCCTCTGAGATGAACGCGTGCCCAACACGAGGACATCGGCTATCAGATAAGGAATAACAAGATTTTGAAAAGTCAGGACAGAGTTAATAGCCCAGTCAACCCAGAAACAATCTAATCATCGTGTCGTACTCTGAGAATTCCAGCCCACCATGGGCCACAGACACATGCCGTCGATAGAGCATACTAGACATCAACACAGGGAGTTGCTCCTCGCCGGCCATGCACACGGGTAGGTGGCAAATAGACCACGATATACATACAAAAAAAGAAGTATACCTCGAGCAGTGGCGGGGAAACGACTTCCGCTTGCTCTTCCTCGGCTTCCTCGGGCGTCTTGGTCGTATCAGACAGTGTGGGGGAGAATGCTTGAATAATTCGGATCTGATCCTGGAAATTTTCTCGTCGCTTGATCGGTGTCGTAACTGGTGTCCGACGTCGGAACTACATTGACAGGCATTTCCTGGCAGATCGAAATGACAAGTGGCGTACTTACCTCAGAATTGAGATTGAATCCTCACTGTGAATGTCGTGGAAACCTATTGGGATGTCTTCCCTGGATAAACAGCACACCACAATTGCCAACAAGGGAAGGCGTACAGTGAGGATAGCTGTGCGTGAGCATCCAGGATAGCATTCCTCACCAGGATGACCAGGATGACCAGGAAGGTGTCTTTGGAATTGGAGTATCGTTGACTGCCTGAATCCTGGCGCAGTCAACCAGCGTGTGTTGAACACAACGGTTGTCTTATCGCGTCGTTTGATCGAAGTTGATCGACCGAATCGATCACGCGCCTGTTGGTATACGGGATCGGACCCTTGTGAGAGGAGAGCATGCTGTCATATCCAGGTATCATATAAGTATGTCTTCCGCAACGCAAGTGGGTGCTTGCCACATTTACCCAGCGGCAAGGTGGTGCGACGCGTGGCGTCGGGGAGACCAACATCAGTGTGCTGAGAATAATGGAGGCAAAATTGGGAAGCGGGTCTGTCCAGAGCTATACACTTTCTATTCACTTTACCCTAATCATCGTCTTGTGCGTATGAGCACGTCTGGATTGAATGCAGCGGGAAAACATCAAGGTAAACTGCGTCTATGGTTGCAATGGATTGAACCAGAGTCAGTAAGAACATCGCTTGGAGCGATATATTCCCTCTGGCCGCTGTGACGGGTCATACTGAATGCCGTCGGTCACGAAGCGTTCGTGTTGTGATGCTGACCGATATTCACTCGATGTGACAAGCAATGGAGGTTCACCATTAAGGTAGCGTCAATTATTGCGACTTGCGTACCGCACAAGAGTGCGCCGACGAAGTACAAGGCAGGAAGAGCGAGGCATGGAATACTAGTGCAATGAATGCACCATCCATGGTGTCTAGAATGGAAGCTTCCCGCCCGAGATCTTGGATGGCTTGAGGGGGTTTGGTCGCCTCCTCTTGTAATACTATGGGGCAGAAGCTGTAAGGACACCACGCAAAAAGGCAAGGCAACAAGAGAAAAACCACTCGCCTGCTTGTAGCGCTGGATACGTTTCGCCATGTCGCGCATGAGTATCTTGCGCTTCAAAGCCCTCTTCTCCGCCACTCGCTCCCACTTATGACCCTTGAACATACGTTTCTTTCCCGCGTACAGCCTGTTACCAATCTCTGCTCCAGGCACAGTGCGCTCCTTGACTTGGCCGACCCATTCGATAGGCTGAGTCCACCGTTCCTCTGAATTATTCGCGGATATCTCAACCTGTGTTTCGAGATCGGATTGCACCTGATGCTTTTTTGCCAGTGGTTGCGCCTTGGCAAACGAAATAGCTGCAAGGCGTACGGCGGACGTCTTGGGTGAAGGTGGGAGCAGTGCCAAGGTGCCCGACACACGGGCTTTCTTGATGAGGTCCGCCTGCTGACGTAAAGAATACTTTGGTGGTGACCATCGACCCGTCTGCGGGTTCTTGGTAGGGATGAACGGGTTAGCGCGCTTGGGGAAGTTGTTCGTCGACGATTCGGGCGCGACGGGGTTGGGTTGCAAAGGCTCGAACTTGGTAAAGTCAAAGGAGGATGAAGACGGAGTTGGTTTAAGAACTGGAGGTGGTGGCGGGGCTTTTGTGAGCTGGCGCAGCCTGAAGTGCTTGATGGCTTTGGTGGCCATAGAAGAACTGAAAAACCCGACGTGACGCGAGACTTCCTGTTATGGTGCTCAACCTAATGGAACGGAAATATTTCCATTTCTACAGACACATAATACACTTTTGACAGGAGAACCAGGAACTCGGCTTAAGGGCCTGAAACGAGTGCTGTGTGCACTGGCTCAGGCATGTCATGCACTGTCAGATCCTCTGGCAGCGATTGGACTCGCTGAGGCCGGCCTTGATTCGATCTTTTGCGCCCAGTAAAACAGAGCGCCGCCCCGGGTGAGCCGTGTTCTAGTGCTTCTGTGTTATCACCGACGGACCTCATAATCAATGTTGGTAGACACCAACCCCTGCTGCATGGGCTATTATCACTGAGTCAGTACTCTCACTGTGTCCAGGAACTCACACTTCGAGCACTCGCTGTTGGAATCCGCATCGGCTTCTTCGGAATCGTTGGTTAGAGGGGGACAGTAAATGTCGTATCCAACGTTGCCAGATTCCATGTAAGAGTCATTACCATTCCTTTTGCCAAGCTTGAGGGTGCTGACGTGGTCCGTGTTACCCAACCGAAGACATTCAGACTTGGCAGTGACGATGCATTGGTTGCTCTCTTCCAGCCTCACATCTCTGTCAGTCTCGCTCGAACATACAGATCAAGGAATCCACCCTTTTGACACGGATGTACCAGATCATTTGAGCTCAGTATACTCGTATGTGTAAATCGATCAAGTTAACGACTACCTGTAGTTAGACTGTCGTTTAGTTCCGGAGTACTGCCAACACAGATCGATTGCGTCAAGTAGAGCCCGATATTTAATGCTGAACGTTGAACGTTAAGTTACTGTGTTTTGGTACGAAGGTGGCGGCAAACTTGCGCTCAGGTTCACGGCAAATACCGTCACCTCCGCGACAACGTGTAAAAAGCGAGCGATCCCTCTCCTGCTTTCTTTCCTTACCCCACGACAGCTCAGAAGCTACGAGGCTCATCACGCACAGGATGCGACGCGCTCGCATCTTTCATCATGAGCACGTAAGGTCCGAGCATTGTCATCCATCGACACCAGTCTTGGCAGACTGCGTGATGTACCAGCAGCAGCGCTTCGCCCAGTGTGCAATGGTCGACGTTGACACTGCCAGGCAGTGTTGCGATGACGGGGTGGGTGTTCCTTTACCATCTTGCAGTCACTCGTGCTCTCTATCGCGGTGACGGGCGTTCCTCTTTGGATCGCGCGACATGGTCGTCTGAGGTGGGCCCAACCCTTGACCGGGTTGGCCCTGGCCGTTTGCAGGATATGAATTCTCTGACGTTCTTCGAGAGGTCGTAGGGTGTCGCTGAGCAAGTGACCGCTACGCTCCAGATGGTCACTAACTGGTGATCGTGTTCTGGACCAAGGGAACGATGACAAGTGCCAGCTGGCCTCTCGGGGAGTACTGCTGGTTTGCGAGGTGGGTGCACGGAAGTACTGTGTGCTTGCAACCAGTGGGAAACTCATGAATGTCTTGGATCTTGACCATGTTGCTTTGTCTGCCGTATGAGGATTTGAGCCGATAGGTTGTTGTTTTGGTTGGGCACATACTACCTTTGAGGTTTAGCTCGTGGCTCGCGGTCCTTGACGACCGCGAAACTTGACTCAGTCACTCGGACTACTACTCTTGTGCGGTCGTGGACCAATTTTTTCCTCTTTCTTCCCCTTTTCGTGAGGGTGCCAGTGGTTGTATATGCTATGCGCGTCTCTGTTGGTTGCGTTTTGGGTACCAGTTTCCTAGAGGAGTGGGCCAGCAATTTACTTGAGCTATTTGCTCAGTTCGTTTTTGTCCAAGCCATGAGTCACTAGTCAAGCTTCTCATTATCACCTCCGATCTAATGAACCAGCATCAGAAGATTGATTGATGGTTATATAACTTCACAGCAGGAAAAAGGAACATTGTATCACAGTAATGGATATACTCAAGGCGTCAAACGTCTACTTGACCTATTGGTTGCTTTTCACTCGAGCCGTCCTCACGCATGTCCTGCGCCACCGCCTTGTGCGTAATCTGACCGATCGCGTCTTCGCCATCAAACAACGCGGCCGTTTCCTCCAACGTCCTGTCCTTGGTCTCCACAATAAAGAACCACAAAAAGATAAACTCAAAAGCGAGCCAGCACACGTACACGAGCTGTATCCGTCCAAACGCAAACCGTTGTCATGAGTCAAACGAGTTGGAGCGTCAAATCCAGACAGAGACGTACATAATACTTCCATCCCAGCGCGCCCAACGCGATCGGGTTCACGTATTGATTGAAGATGAGCGCGAGCGAGATGACAAAGTTGAAGATACAGAGTCCCTTGGCGCGGAGGTTGAATGGCAAGATCTCGACCGTGTATGCGATAGCGAGCGGGCTGAACGTGAGTGCGTACGCCGACGAAAAGAGAAAGATGAACACGATGACGGCGTGGCCCGCCGCGGCCGTACCATGCTGGGCGTATTCTGAAAAACAAATCGCTTGTGCCATGTAGAACAACGTCATCAAACCGGCCGAGGAGAGGATGAGGAGTCGACGCCCGAGACGGTCGATGGCGTACGAGGCGTACAGCGCTGCGATTAAGCTCCAGATTTGGAGGGCGCCGTTGATGAGGAGTTGCGTACTCGAGTTGGTGATACCGATCTCGTTCAAGACTTTGGAGAGGTAGTACGAGAGGAGACCATTCCCGGACCACTGAGTGAAGAAGGCGATAGCGATGATGATACGCATGCGTTTGCGGTTACCTGGGGTCGCGAAGAGGGACTTCCAGCCGATATTGGCAGCAACGGTCCTGTCAAACTCGAGGGCGGCCTTGATTTCGTTGAATTCGAATTGTACGACGGGGTCCTGCCTGCGGGCATTTCAGCGTATTGATGGGAGAGCTTGTGAGTGAATACGTACTCATTGCCATCGGCATGGTAATACGCAAGCGTCTTGAGAGCCTCATCTTCGCGCCCCTTGCTCACTAGCCAACGGGGTGACTCAGGTGCAAATAGAACCAGGACCACCTGGATAACAGAAGGAAGTCCCTGCAATAGTGATGGCAACCGCCAAGCCCATGTGTTGTTGATCCTGAACGAACCAAACGTCGTCCATGCGGCTCTGGAGAATTACCTCGAGTTTCAAGTCATATCACATGGGAAACAAAGGACACATACATGATAGCCCCAGAATACCAAAGGGAGTTGTAGAGTGATGTTAGAGGGGCACGATATGTCGGATATGAAAGTTCCGTGACCAACATGGGAGCGGCATTAGCTGTAGACAAGAAACACGTTTTCTCAGTACTACACGGGGATAAGAAAACGGTACGGAACTTGCCTGCGAATGTATTCCCGAAACCGATCAAGAATCGGGCGCCAATGAACATTCCGACAGATTGAGAAGCAGTCTGGATGGCGGCGGCGATACACATGATGGCCGCACCAAACCAGACTGCTCGACGACGACCAACGCCGTCGGACAAATATGGAGCAAATGGATAGCCTGCCAGCGCACCGATATTCTACATACCGATGATCAGCGAGGACAATCGTATCCTGAGCATGCTCACCTGGATTGCATTGAGCAGACCTAGTTTCCCATTGGATGGGTTATGGAAGGCAGACTCCCACTGGGGGAGACTCTGTAAACCGTTCATCATGCTGCCATCGTAGCCCGTCGTCGAAGAGGTGATGAGACTGCAAGCGATGTCAGAGCGGTCAGATGGTTAGTGAGTCCCTCCCGGACATACAGGAGAACAATCCATGCATTGAGTGTAATGAGTCTGCAGAGATGTGGATGAACGTGACTCGACAATCTGGTGGTCGAGTGCTCACCGTCTGTTATTGTACCATTTTCTCTTTGGATCGACGAGGTGTGCCAGCGAGGTTTCTTGAACCGTGACAGTTGCACCACCAGCACCCATAACGTCTTCTCAAAAAAGATTGGAAGAGGAAAGGATGGGGAAGCGAATTACGGCGGCATTGTAGCATTTTATAGCCGCTGCACAAGGCATCTTGGTGTCCTGAATAAGTAGATACGTTACCCCGCTAGTCTTGCGCAAGGCAAACTTTTAAGTAGAGTCACCAGACTAATACCGAGCTTCGGAATCTTCCGTACCCCCATCAGATTTCCTATTCGGGTATCGGCTATATCAGGCTTGCTCCTGACCACCATCACTCGGATGGCAGGCGCGTTCAGTGGACATCTCCTTGACGCGTTCAACAGCTCCCTCGCTCACCCAAACATCGTCACCAGCGGCGCCATGTCCTTTGACGCACGTGCACACGGCACCCCCGTCTTTCCTTCGCCCATGCCCCATGCCCTCTTTGGTTTCGCGCCATTATCAGAAGACAGCAACACCTCGAAGCAGATCGCCACACTCCAAGCCAAACTTAACAAAAAACTCGGTCCCGAATACATCAGCCAACGTCCCGGTCCAGGTGGCGGCCCAAAACTTACCTACGCCGAGGGCTGGAAGATCATCAATCTTGCCAACGAGGTGTTTGGATTCAACGGCTGGAGTTCCAGCATCGTGAGTGTCACGACAGATTTCATCGATTACAACGAGGAGTCGAAAAAGTTCAATGTCGGCGTCACGGCCATCGTACGGGTGACGCTCAGAGATGGGACGTATCACGAGGATCTCGGGTATGGGATGTTGGAGAACGGAAAGAGCAAGGCGGCTGCATTGGACAAGGTAAGCTGGCAGATCCGCCTTCATTCTGTCTAGTGTTGCGCACATCGAGAGAGCGGCATGTCGATGTATACCCCTTTTTTCTCGTATCCATGTTTTCCAGTGCAAGAAGGAGGCGATTACAGACGCGCTTAAACGGACCCTTCGTAACTTTGGAAATTTACTCGGAAACTGCTTGTACGACAAATCGTACGCGCAAGAGGTCGTCAAGATCAAGGTTCCTCCAGTAAGTTTCATATCACGCGTTTCTTTCCAGACGTTTACACTCATCCTTCTAGGCTAAATTTGACAAGAACGACTTGTATCGTCGACCCGAGTTCCAGGAACGCATACCGGACACTCCAGCGCCAGCACCCAATGGCCAGGCATCAACGATCAGGCACGATGAACCTCGCATCAAACTAGAACACGAGGGAAACCAGCCCGAAACACCAATCACGTATGTACCGCGACACCTTCGTCAAGGGATGGCTGCCGCTGCCCAGCAGGCTCGAGCACATACCCCGGCCCGTACCCCTCCGGTGGGTACGATGGAGGCCCCAGCCAACCGAGGTCCACCGCTCATCGACGCACCGAAAGCAAATGGATTGGCAACGCCGGTCCAAACACCAGCGCGGGATCAACGACCGCCTCCCCCACAAGCACCTCCATCGCGGGTCGTCGCGACTTCGCCGCTTGCTCGGATGGCCAGTGCCCCGGAACGTAGTGTGTCTTTTGCCGAACCAGTGCCAGTGCGTGCGGGTTCCGCTGACGCAGTGGACCAGACCATGCAACATAACGATGGGGCGACTGGCCCGGCCGACGACGAGGATGAGGACGCGTTTCCGCTGAGCACCCAGGACGGCGCGTTTCTCGCCACGGTCGACCTCGGGGAAGGTGATCTCGGACGGCCGATTGACTTTGATGAAGGCATGGGTGGAGTCAGTATAACGGACGCGTCTGAGATCGAGCCGGAGCCGGACAGCGCGGAACGGTCGCCTGTTGTACTACCTCAGCCTCAGCCTCGGGTACGCGATCGCACTGGGAGCGGGTCGAGTGCGGGGTCATCGTCCAGTGGACTTGCCAAGACAAAGGTGCAGGCAGAGCCTGCTGCGAGACTGTCTCTCTCGACCTCGGTCAATGCCCACCCCAACGCAAGCGCAAGCGGAGGGCAGCCACGTCCCAGAGATGGACCATCAAATATCGCGTCTGCCTCCGCGTCCACGTCGAGTACGCGCGCAGAGGCCCCAGCGCATGACGCTCAACCTCCGCGCCCTACGATGACCTCCATAGGCGTGTCCCATTTCCCCCCTGGCATGGTAGGCTTTTTTCTCCTCGAGTGTCGTTATACCTCGCTAACTGCCTATATGCGCGATTTCCCACCAATTCTTTTGGTTCTTTTGGCGGGTAGAAACCGCCCCTGCAACACACCCCCAAGCCAGTCGTACCCGCCTGTGCCCGGACGACATCGAGTACGCCGCAGGGCACTAGGCTGCCGAGCGCAAGTGTTGGCGCGTTGAAGCGCAAATTAGACGTGATGCAGTGCGCACCTTTTTCTGTTTTCCGTGTGGGTGTCTTGTTCATCGTGGTGCGATCCAGGGTGGGCTCGAGCTCGGGCTCGTCGACGCGTCCACCGATTCAAGGCATGGGTCTCGCTCAGAGGCAGCAACAGCACCAGAACCAGCAGAATGCAAATGAGGGCCACGATCCCGCCAAGCGTTTCAAGCGTTGATCAATCATCAATCCTTTTTCCTTTGCATGCTTTCATGCTATCCTCACGACGCAGACACTACCATCATCGCATAACGTTTTCGTACCAATGACAGACTAGACGGAAGGGGGGGACACAATAAGTTCACAGCAGTGCACAAGTAATACATATGACGTCCGACGTGACCAAGTACAGTTGACAATTACTATAAACGCCTTCCATGTTGAATCCATGATAGCTCCCCACGACGTCAACGCGGCAGTAGCCAGATTGAGCGCGCGATCAGTCTTTGCACAATGTTAGGTGACGCGCGTCTCGTCCAAACGCGCAAGGTCATCCCTCGCACCGAGCAGCACCTCCTACCAACACGCCGTCAGTAAACTGCACCAGCAACGAAAAAGAACCCGACTGACCGTAACGAGCGCCTGCCTCGCTTCGTCCTTGATCTCCTTCCACCGCCGCTCATACGCGCCCAACAGCTGCTCCCACTCGACCTTTCTCGCCATCGCCCCCGTCCGAATGATCGCCCTCAACACGATGATCCCCGCGACCCACTCGACCTCGTCCGCCTCCCACACCGCATCGCGCGCCATCATCTCCGAAAACGAGTCAGTCACGGTCACGCTCGCCGGGGCAGTCGTTGGCGCGGGTGGGACGCCGTACGCGAGGTCCTGCGCCGGACGGTGGTGGTACGACGTATTCCCGTTGGGGCCGGCCGTCACGCCGCCAGCACGGACACCCGCGCCTCCAACGATCCCAAGCTCGATCGCGGCCGCGTGGATCTGAGCCCATTGCACGTGATCCTTGCGGCGCTGCCTATCCGTTTTGATACGCTCCATCTCGTCCGAGAGCGAGCCGTGCGTCGCGGCCACGCCTGCACTGCCACCACCACTGCCACCACTGCTACCGCTGCCGACAGGTGCCCACACCGAGGACTTACGGAGTGCACTCTGTAGCGCGCGAGGACCTGCAAGCGGGCCAGAGACGTCCGCGTGGACGAGCGTGTTTGGGAAAAAGGCGCATGCATCGACGAAGCGGCGGAGGAGTGGAAAGAGAATGTTTACCCGGGCGTGCGACGCGCCTGAAGCCGATGCGGATGCGGATGCTGAACCTGCACCTGCACCCGCACCGGATGCCGAGGAGGATGCGGAGACGACGGCACATGAAGCGAGGAGGGTGGTCGCGGCGTCAAAGAGGGCGTGTATGACGGGCGTCAGTGGGGTCGGGGATGGATGGGCTAGGACGTAGGACTGGATGAGGGACGAGAGGGTGGGCGCGTCGATGGCGTGCGTGACGAACGTGTCGCGGAGTGCCAAGGGGGTCACGTTGAGCGCGATCGCAGTCGGCGAGGGGACCTGCACCGGGACGGGCACGGCCGCTTGAAAGGTGAATTGAAGCTGCTGGCTGGATGGGCCAGGCTGCTGCTGTTGCTGTTGTTGTTGCTGCTGGGTATGCGAGTGCGAATGCGTGTGTGTGTGTACGTGTGTGCGGGCGTGCGGGCTCGGACCGGGTGGGTCGGCTGCATCAGAGGCTGAGGCAAAGGACGTCGCGAGGGTTGGACTCCATGTGAGGCTGCCCGGCGAGGTCGAGGCTGGGGCAGACGGTGAGCAACCGCCAGACGAGCTGGCCCACGACACACCTTTGTCGGAGAGTTTCTTGGGTCTGGTTCGCCCTTCGAGCTTGCGCCTCGCGCGCCCGACGGTGTTCTTGTACCAGTTGTATATTTGCTGGAGAGGGGGGTGTCAGCTGGACAAGATGGGCTGGGATATACTGTACCTCGCGGAATCGCGGTTCGGCCTCGTCGACGCCTTGAAGATCTGGAGGGAGACCAAAGCGGACGAGGAACTCGTTGGCGCGGTCGAGGGCGAATTTTTTAGCGTCGCCTCTTACATGGCCTCTCGTCCTCGTCTCGAAACCGCCAATGTGTGATCGGAGAAAGACGAGCTGTTCTTCCGTGTATGCCTTTGGCAACCTGGGTTTGCTTACCCTGGGATCACCATCCATCATGTCTGGATCGTTTCAAAGACAGCCACAGATCTCTTCTTCATTCACGGAAACTGCCGAAAGATCGGATTCCATTAAAATACCTGGCAATATCTAAGTATATCTAGTCTATTCGAATCACTCCTCCAACGGCTTGCGGCAAATGACCAGATACATGGGCGTAAAGAGCTGCCAAACCAATCAGTCACGGTGCTGCACCAACAAGACGACCACCTCGTTACCTTGGTCTGGCCACCCTTGACGAGCGCATCACCCGCAATCTTGAGCGTCTCGCACACCTCCCACGTACCCTTGGGCACCAGGCCAAGCATCTCCAGCAAACGCAAGCCCGTGTGCGTCACCATTTTGCCACTCCAACTCGTACGCCACACCATCACAAGATCCCACGGCGTCTGAGCTTTGCGGAAGTCACCCTCGAGTGGGTAGTACCATGGAACCTCGTCTGGTCGCTCAGCAAGATCCTCCTCGTGCTCAATCTTGAACCCAACATTGTCGAATGCCTTGCGCGCATCTCTTAGCAGACGCATCTCGGGAATGCCATTGCCAATTTCCAAGAGGTGCGCGAGCTCCTTGTGCGACGGGATAGATGGATCCCAAGCGTCGGTCATACACCACTCGTAGACACCAAACTAGGCGTACGTTGAGCACACGTCCTGGAATAGAATTCCAACACACTTACGACACCTCCGGGCTTGAGGACTTTTTTGATCTCACCATAAATACCCTCCCACGAAGGCGCATGGCACGTCGCCTCGATGGCATAGACTGAACGGACACCTCAGCGACACTCCCAACCAAAAAAAAGGAAAATACACACCAGCATCAAACGAATTCTCCCCAAATTGCTCCGCCAAATTCATAAAGTCGCCCTTGACAAACGTGACTTGCTTGTCAAGACCGGCACGCTTCGTATACCGTCTCGCCCGCTGAACCTGGAACTCGTTGTTGTTGACGCCAACAATGTTCACGTCCGCAAAGGTCGCGATCTCGCGTGCAGGGCCGCCGACACCACACCCGACGTCGAGCACACGCATGCCAGGTCGCAACTGCATCTGTGCGGCGAGATAGTGCTCATGACGGGCGAGCGACTGGTAGAACCCTTCTCCCTTGTAGAAACGGGAAAAGTGAAAGGACGAGCCCCAAGCGTATTCGTACACCTGGGTTGCACCGTCGTAGTAGCCTAACAGCGCAGGTTAAGACGGGGGGACACGTGAAGGGAAAGGCACGAACCGTTGACAACGTCGGTGTAGCTGCCGAGACGGTTTTCGTTATTGGTCTTGCTCTCCTGGTTGGGGTCCGTTTCCCAAAACTTGGTGTAACCGTCGATACGGTTTCCGACACGTCCATCAGAATGCTGGTTAGCCGACATGGCCTGGGCCATTGCATGTCAGTCAAGTCATTCCAAAAGTCAACAGCGAAAGAGCTTACGAGTAGACAGAGACGGAAAGGAGAGAAGATGGCTGAGCAAAACCTGCTGTCGGCCCACTTTTTTAAAGGGTCGTAATAATACAGAAATCAGGTCATGCTGGTTTTCGTTAATGGTCACGTGTCACACATTTCACTCAGGTACATCTGAATCCAGCATGAATCCATGAAACATAACCGACCAGTTTTCGTTGGCGCAAAGCAACGGGTATGGTTCCATACGAATTTGCGTGTGTGTATTTGGACGTCAGAATGAGAATCCGTTGCAAGATTAAATTCGGTGGATCCGACTTGGACTCGGAGACCCTCGAAGAGATCCGGAGATATTATTATCTGTCACCACCTGCAACATATATACGCTTGGATCTAGCATAGCACACGTGACGATCTCTCCATAAAGAGTAGACCTAGAATAATCCGGCCATATGTCCTCTCTTGCCAGTGTCTATACATCTATCCGTTCCTCTTTGTATTCCTCGATGTCGTTGTGGTAGCCCGAAAATGTTGCCTTGTCCTCGTACCTCGATTAGAACTTGAAGTCTCTTTACCCAGGCATACGCCCAACATCAACCACACTCGCCGCAATCAACCGTTCGAGCGACCCCGCATCCATCCCTTCCATTCTCGGCTCCACACGGCACGGAAACGGAAGTGGACGTCTACAATGCACATCACCCGATCAGTCCCGCGCGTCTCTCGCCAGTAAAAGGAAATAAGATACTCACACCGCAAGCCCGCTCGTAAACTTGGGCGCCACCGGCACCTCGCGTCCCCGCGCATCTCTCGGCTTCGACAGCGTAAACACCGCCAAAACGGTCGCGATCGCGTGCCACACGGACGTGTCCGCAAAATGCCGCCCAACACACATACGCCGGCCAAATCCAAACGCAATGTGTTGCGTGTCGTCGGGCTTGAGCGTGCCATCGTCATTGAGGAAGCGCTCGGGATGAAATTCGTATGGGCGGGGGTATTTGGATTCATTATGCGCCATGGACCTGAGAGGGAGATGCGGGTTAGTGCAGTGAACGGATGAACGGGGAATGTGCCTGCAAACCAGAGGTTCGAGATGACGAGGGTACCTGATTCTCATTAGCTCTCGGGCCCACGTGTATGGAACGACGTCAGACGTACCCTTTGGTATGTAATACCCGCCATAGACATCTGCGTTCACCGCAACGTGCGGAATAGCTTGTCCAAAGGAACTCGTCACCCTAGATGATGATGCCTACGGGAAACATTTACTCACAAAGAGGCGCGACGGGTCTGTATCGCAGTGTTTCACGGAGAATGGCGTCGATATAAGGCAACGACGGTCGGTCCTGAAGACGAGGTAACCTGCCCTTGCCAATAACCACGTCGATCTGTGCCTGTGCCTTCTTCTGTACGTCCGGAAACAGGACCATCATGAGGAAAAAGGTCATAATAACTGAGTTCGACTTTGGAGTCGGTCATCAATGGTGCACGTCATTGGATCTCGTGCTAGCAACGTACCGTCTCTGATGCGGCTGAGAGATACCATGAGATGAATGACAAAGAAGCACTAGAATGCGACAATCACCCATGAACGCCGTCGCGGCAGCCTCTTTGAGACATCGCATCCACACCGAGTCTGCAGGGATACCTTGTTCCTCTGCTTTCCGAAGGGCGTCGTATATCATGCTTGGACCGACATTCCCAGACTTCTACATACAACGATGAGCGAGTTCTCACGCAGCTTACTATCGAACCATACCATCTTCCGCAACGAATAGTTGAAAGGCGTCTCCACACAATCCCTGGTCCATATCCTCGATGAAGCGGCTGTCCTTTTGAACGACATCCCAGGTAGCCACGATGGAAGCGAGAGCACTGATGAGAAACGTGTCTGCATGATACAGTGAATGTATGACAGACTCACTTACGTCCAGGAAAGGCGCCAATTATGATTGACACCTCGGGCCGTAAGGCATCCAATATCACGTTGATCACTTTCTCGACAATATTCACCATCGGATCCTTGCGAGAAACTGGATCATACTCGTAAACCGCGTTCATGACAATTGAAGCTGTGTATCTGTCAGATATGACGTTGTCATTTCCGTTCGATAGTCGTGCTCGCTGACGCACTCGAAAATGTGTTCTGAGAACTGATTTGGTTCTTCCAACAAACGACGCAACAATTGAAACGACTTTTGTTGTTGTAGCGGCGCAAACCTCGCGACAGAGTCTGCTCGGAAGGCCTGATGGAAGAAGCGCCTGTGAAGTCGCCACCGGTCACCATAAGGTAACAGCACCGAGTTGAAGTCCATCCCAAATCTCCGGGACCAGTCGATGTCAGTGATTGCAATGCACGCGAACACGGGCCTCGAGACTAAACCCACTCACAGTTCGTTCGTGACGAGAAGCGGTCGGTCAGAGTAGTTCTTAGAGCGACGTTCAAGAAGGTCCTTGGCAACCTTCTCAGAACTAATGATGACGATGTGCTTTCCCAAAAGTTGGGTGTGTACCAGATCGCCTGTATTATGGGAGGTCTCAATTCGGTGGTGACGTCAAAGGACCGAGTCAAATATAAATATTTCGTACCGTACGTCTTTGCCCACTCGGTGTATGTCAACCACGGCGCCTCTGTGTTGATCCCGACCACGTTGCCAACCAAAGGGAGGCCCGGTGGCCCAGGAGGAAGCGGGCACACCAACGGTACTTCTGAATATCTGGTCTCGAGGCACCGTCGGACGAAAACGAGCGCCAATATTCCAACTAGCGCGAGTGCACATGCACCTGCCCATGGGGACGACGTCGACATTGTTGGGAACCAAAGGGGGGTTCCATGAACCCCGTTCATATTCTTTCATACCTGGTTGCCTTGTTCCCTTTTCCCACACGCAGACGTACATGGGAGGTATACGGGGAAATGGTTGTCCAAATGGTCTCGGTTCGACTGATGGCAGTACAAAGTTTCGCCGCGGCAACAACGTATCATGACTCGGACGCGCTTGGCAATGACTCCATTCAACCTCACTGATACTTGGGGGCAAATTGAAGTTGGAGAAACGCTCTGGGATTGGGAAGAAATTAGCGACTAAGCGGCGAGGTAAAAAAAAGTACTCGAGATCGCACGCCATGAAAAACTTGATCTGACCAGATTGATGAAACCATGCCAGTGGCCAGTGTGCGCCACGACGGTATGACATCGTGGTCTCTTTCTAATGACAAATAGGTACCGACGTCTCAACAAAAAAGGTCCGACCTCCGAACTGCCTTCAACACTGGAGAAAAAATGCACCCCAGCGCGAATTGGGAAGCGTGTGCGATGACCACCCTCAGGCCGCGGAGGTCAGGACGTATATTGTTTTTGAGACATTGCTATCCGGCCGTGTTGCCAGACTATAAGTATGGCAGCAACGAATGACACGTAGACTTAGAGCAACTCATGCGTGCAATGGATCGGAGGAAGGCGAAGTGAAATTGGTTTCTATCCAGCGAGCATACTAGATGCGGGCCTCTCACAGTTCCCCAGGATCGGTCCGACGGTGGATGATGAGATCTTGTGATGTTATGTACCTACGATGTAGATATGTCGGCGAGTCATGCCGAGAGCAATTCAAGCTCCGCGTTTCGGCTGGATCACCGCAGTATTAATAGTAGGACACTTGACTTGTACTCTAATTAAGGGTGGGTATGTTTCTGACCCACTGGCACTTGCACTGGTCCTTACAAACTCAGTCTTGTCAAGCAACGTCCCACCTTTCCAAATCTGACCCAACTCCAGTTTCCAGTCCGACTCGATGCCCAACAATCTGGCAACAAATCAACTTTGAGGTAATTACGCCGGATAGATATGGTCGTTAGCCGATTAGGCTGGGTCTAAACGAATAGCACCGGTGTCTTTTCGGCTCCCTTGGGTCCTGGTGCGCGCCCGGACTCTTGCTTTGTTTCATCTCGCTCCTGCCGTGCACCACTCGAGTGCACTCACAGGCTACCCTCGCACAGAAATGCACATGAAACGCGCTGATTCCGATATCCTCTCACCTTCAGAAGAAGCTTCCAACTATCACGAGAGCCATGAAGACGACCCATTGATTCCAATAGATCCGTGTACTGCTGAAAAGAGACTCCTACGCAAACTAGATGGAAGGATTTTACCCATTACTTGTGTTCTATACCTGTTTGCTTGTGAGTCTTTTTGACCCGGTCTCGACTGGATCACTTCGTATCTGACCATCACGCCCAATTTGAGATCTGGATCGATCCAACTTGGGAAATGCACGCCTTCAAGGATTGCCTGAAGACGTACTCGAGGGTGACCCTACTGGTGTACTCTTTGACTGGCTTGTTGCCATCTTTTTCATACCCTATGTCAGTACCCAGCCTAGCAGGCATTGCTCGTTCTCACATTGTGGTCAGATTCTGTGCCAAGTACCATGTACTATACTCTCCAAGTATTATAACCCTCGAGTTTGGATTGGCTGTTCTGCTATTCTATGGGGTTTGTGCTCCACATCGATGGTCAGTAGTTATCCGGGGCCTTGCTGACCTAACTTACAACTACGGAGCGCGTATAGTCGGTTGCAACTGATTTTGAAAGTCTTCTTATCGCGCGACTGTGTCTCGGCATCTTTGAGGCAGCGTTCGGACCTTCAGTTGTATTATATTATTGTATGTCTTCCTATCATGTACTCAGGATTTCTCGCTGACGTGACTTCCACCAAGCATTTTATTATACCAAAGCTGAATACGGTACCCGAATCGCTTCTTGGTTTGGCTTTGCTGCTGTTGCTGGTGCATTTGGTGGTCTGCTTGCTTATGGGATTCAGCATGTTAAGATATCCATCGCGAACTGGAGGTTATTGTTCATTATAGAAGTATGTCTGTGTTCTATCCTCATCTGATTCCCTTACGATCGTACAACAGGGCGTTCCGACAGTACTTCTCGGCATACTATGCTTGTTTCTTCTACCGGGACGACCAGAGTCGACCAACTTCTTGACGAAAGCCGAGCGCAAATTGGCTATGGAACGTATGAATAGAGGCACGAGTGGTGACATGGGAGCAGTTGTGAACCAAAGTACACTTCTGGACCCTTTTTTATGTGCCTTCGATCAACTAATCTGGATTGTAGAACACGTTATCGCTGCCTTTCTGGACTGGAGGGCAAGCTTTTCTCAGACAATCACCAAGTGCAACCGCTGATCCCGAGTTTAGATATACGTCGCTGGCGTCATATACTTTGGGTTAAACTGCGCGCTCGGGTCGTTGTCGGCTTTTTTGCCCACGATCATTGAGACGATGGGGCATTGTACGTCTCTTCGGGCATACATCGGGGAAAGACTGATCAATTTCACCGTTGTTCCAGCACCGGCAATATCACAACTCATGACTGTCCCTCCTTATGCGGTCGCTACTCTAATCCTATTGATTGCATCGTATACCTCCGACAGAATACAGAGCCGCGGACTCATGGTCGTCTTTGGATGCACGTTAGGAGGAACTGGTTACATGTTAGTGTCGACCTCAACTGCTCCAGTCTGCCTCTCACCCTATGCAACTAGGATTCTTCTTGGTATTGCTCAGATACACATTCATATCCGGTATCTCGCCACGTTCTGTATCGCCGCAGGCACGTATGCCAGCCTTGGTCTCATTCTCGCTTGGTGTAGGTACTCACACGTTATTATACGTCCTATCCCGATGCTCCCATCGCTGATGCTTTATGTGGGGGTCGATTGCTGACCCATGGCTCCCTCTTCTTTTTCCTCCTAGTCACGCATAACCTGGGCTCGGAAACGAAACGTGCAGCCGGTATGCCCCTCTTTGGTGCTATTGGGCAAGTGGGGAGTATTCTCGGGTCACACTTGTACCCCCTGACCGAGGGTCCGGCTTATTCGTGCGTCAAGCCCCCGCTCCCCTCTCCATCCGTACTAACCGACCGATTCGCTGCCGCAGACGCGGGTTCGGAGGTAAGCACACTTTCGAACGACATCAATGTTCACGCGTAACGCGTTTTCTTCTCCACCACTAGTATCCGGTGCCCTCATGTTCCTGGCCGCGTTCTCGGCTCTGATGCTCACCGTACGTTGCCCTCCCATCCCATCATCATTCAATGCTCTCATCGTCGATCCAAATGTCATCACCAACCACTTCATGGATTAGATGTCGTACCGATGGGAAAACGCCCGTCGCAACGCCGCGTATGGTGAACCTGATCACGATGCACCTGTGGACACGTCCGAGCTGGCTGACAAGGTAGGTTCTTACGCCAGTGCAGGTGGTGCCATTACTTTCCTCCCTTTTTCTCAACGTCCGCTTCTGTGTTCAGGCGCCTGGATTCCGATACCTACCGTAATGTGCGAGAAGTGCATGCATAGGGGGCCGGGCAATTGAGGCGCAGATATACAGCCTTGTGGATCAGGAGTCCTTTTTCTACTTAGTCGCTTTTGTCCCACTCCCTCGATCCTTGCCACGTTTTTCCCGTTCAAATCCCGAATGCCGTGAGGGCCATTTGGACTCGGTTCGGTACTGAGCTTGCAGGACTTTATATCGAACGAGGTTCATGCACCTCGGTGGGACGTTTTCTTTTAACCTCATGTAACCATCACTCTTTTTAAATGTAATTGTTTTTCTTGGGTCGAATCGTCGGAGACAACACATCGGTAGCTGATGACATGGATTGTAGATTGTACTGGTCGAGAAACATGACAATAGTCACACTGGTAGAGACTATATATGACTGGGCGGTGAACGTTTGAACACTGGATGCAGCTGCAGGCTGCGGGATAACAGAAGTTATTTACCATTATGATTGAGTCCTGCCAGGGGCTCAGGCGCTCGAGTCTTGGAGTCGTTTCAGGTATCGTTTGCACTAGAACTTGCAACTTGTGTGGAGATGTAGTAACGATTGGTGGAGAGAGACCTTGTTCGTGCAGTACACGGTTCACGTTGCACGCGCCTATTTTCCAACTGGAACTGCATATCGTTAGTCCTTTGAACTATTGTTGTCACCAGCAGACGCCTGGGTCGCTCAAGTTGCGACTTCGCACTTCAAGTTTCAACATGCCTGGTTGTAACCACTGCCTACCAGAGCGCAAGAGATCACGGTAGAAGAGTCAATCACAAACTGGGTAAAATCCTCTGTTCGAGACTAGGGAACTACAATTATAAACGAGGGCATATAGGGTAGCGGTAATGAACAATACCGTTTCGAGTAAGGACTCATCAAGGACAGTGTTCAGGAAATAGATTTTGAGAAACAGAATACAGTACACTTGCTCATAATGCATAATTTTTCTCATAATGCATATTAGTAAAACCTAGTAATTTTAGCTGAAAGTGTACGAAATCGGACAAAATGCTATTATGCATTATGAGAAAGTGTACTGAATAATATACGAGTATTGAGTTGCGTTGACAGGTCACGTGGAACGGGAGACTTGGTATCTATCACGCCAGACACCTTGCAAGCAACTTCGTGATAAGAAGTTCGTCCTGCATTCGCACTGCGCAGGCTAACCTTGCACTGAAATGTACACAGAAACCGCTCATCCTGGTATCCCTCTACCTTCACAGGAGGCTTCTAACTATCCTGAGAGCCACGAAGATGACCCACTCATTCCACTGCCAGATACGCGCACTGCAGAGAAGAGACTCCTACGCAAACTCGATGGCAGGATTTTACCCATCACTTGTATTCTATATTTGTTTGCATGTAAGTCTTGTGGGCGTTCTCGGGGGTGGATCGCACTCCGTCTGACGATCACCCATCGAGGCTTGGACAGATCCAACTTGGGAAATGCACGCCTTCAAGGACTGCCCGAAGACGTGCTTGATGGCGACCCTACTGGTCTACTCTTTGATTGGCTTGTTGCTGTCTTTTTCATCCCCTATGTCAGTGCCTAGTCCCATGGTCTCCGCCCGCACTCTTACATACCAGTGGTTAGATTCTGTGCCAGGTGCCGTGGACCGTACTCTCCAAGTACTATGATCCTCGGATTTGGATTGGCTGCTCAGCGATTCTATGGGGCCTGTGCTCAACATTAATGGTGAATAGTTATCTACGGCCCAGTTTACCCGACTTAACCAGTGAACACGCATAGTCGATTGCAAACGACTTCGCAAGTCTTCTTATCGCGCGACTGGGCCTTGGGGTCTTCGAGGCCGCATTTGTACCTTCGGTTGTATTATATTATTGTATGTCTTTCGATTATGTACTAGGGGAAGCTCCGCGCTGACATGATCTCCGCTAAGCATTCTATTATACCAAAGCCGAACAAGGCACCCGAATTGCTTCTTGGACTGGATTTGCCGCCGTTGCTGGTGCATTTGGCGGCTTCATTGCCTATGGGATTCAGCATGTCGAACCATCCATCATGAACTGGAGGTTGTTATTCACTATAGAAGTGGGTCGGCTTTCTGTCCCCATCTAACTCTCTTGCTAATGTACATCAGGGCGTTCCGACAGTACTTCTCGGCGTGCTATGCTTGTTTATTCTACCGGGACGACCAGAGTCGACCGACTTCTTGACGCATGCCGAGCGTAAATTGGCTATACAACGAATGAATAGAGGCACCAGTGGTGACACTGGAGCAGTTTTGAACCAAAGTATATTGGACACTCTCAGATATTTGCAATCAACTGACCTGGATTTTAGGACACGTCCTCGCAGCCCTTCTTGACTGGAGAGAAAGTTCTTCTCTGTGATATTCCAACTTGCCACGGCTAATCTCGGAGTGTAGATATACGTTGCTGGCGTCGCAGGCTTTGCGCTAAATTGCGCACTTACTTCTGTGTCGGCTTTTTTACCCACGATTATTGAGACGATGGGATATTGTATGTCCGTTCAAGCGTATTTTAGGGAAAGACTGACCAATTGCACCATCACAGCACCAGCGCTATCGCAACTCATGACTGTCCCTCCTTATGCGGTTGCTGCTCTGATCTTGTTGACTGCGTCGTATATTTCTGATAGAGTGCAGAGTCGCGGACTTGTAGTCGCCTCTGGATGCACGCTGAGTGGTGTTGGTTACATGTCAGTTTCAGCCCCATCTATTCAGGACTGTTTCTCACCCTCCGTACAACCAGTATTCTCCTGGTTGTTGCGCATGCACACGTTCATATCCGGTATCTCGCCACGTTTTGTATCGCCGCAGGTGCATATACCAGTTTGGGTCTCGTCTTTGCTTGGTGTAAGTGCCCAACACCTCTCGTCATACATTTATCTTTCGGTGCCTTGTATGTTATGTGGGGATGGGGTACATCTCTGACCAATGATCTTATTCTTTTAGTCGCTCACAATCTGGGCTCCGAATCGAAGCGTGCAGCGGGGCTGCCTCTTCTTAATGCGATCAGCCAAGTGGGGAGTATTTTGGGGTCGCACTTGTACCCCCTGACCGAGGGTCCAACTTATTCGTACGTTAAACCTCTCTTGCAATCGTACTGACTGCTGATGTGCTGTCTCAGACGCGGTTTCGGAGGTAAGTCGACTTTAACCACAAAAAAGTGGGACCGAACGACTTTGATACACTTTCCTCTTCCTCTTCCTCAGTCACCGGTGCCCTCATGTTCCTCGCCGCGTTCTTGACCTTGATGCTCACTGTATGTCGTCACTACACCGTTATCATCAGTCTCGAACATCCTCGCTAACCCTGACATCCTGTTGCGGCCCCTCTGCTCCCCTGTACTGATCAGACGTCGTACCGTTGGGAGAACGCCCGTCGCAACGCCGCGTTTGGTGAACCCGATCATGATGCGCTCGTGGACACGTCCGAGCTGGCTGACAAGGTATGTCCCTTGCTCCCTTATGTCTACCCTGTTTTGACAGACTACGCACACCTTTGTTTTTCCCCCTTGAAATCGCATCGTAAACTCGCGCACGTGCTTAGGCGCCCGGATTCCGATACCTACCGTAAGGTTCGGTGCAAGGTCTCATGTGTAGATACACGCCCGGGTGATCGAGGAGCGTATATACCCGTGGATCAGACGCCTTGGTCTCCCCGGTTCGAATCCCGAATGCTGTCACCACGACTCACGATATATAGATGTATACTTCTTGGACCACACATAGATATGTACATATATGCTTGACACTCTGAGCCAAGTTGCCAAATGTTACGTACCTTCAAACAAACCTGATTCAGGGCTGAATGTTAAGTGTCATCGCGATTGGGGGCATCACACAAAGCATACGTTCAAACCCATCATCATTGACCCGTAGGCAGCTTAAGAACAAAAAAGAGTCGTGGTTACTTTCGAGGAGTCGTTAGCGAGGTCGTAAGCGGCACAAATGGGGCAGAGGAGAATAAAAGGGCCACGGGGATAGCGTACTCAAAGTAAGTCGCAAAGACGTATGTCGCCGTTAAACCTTGCGGACGATCGTATAGCAATGTGAAGGAAGTAAGCGTGAGATAGGATGAGTTACAAAGTAGAGAGGGACGGGTAGTTTCCACGGAGAGGGTAAGTTGGGTAGTTATGCCAGAAAAGAAGAGGAAGAAGGGAAGACAACGATGATCAATGAAGAGTAAATTCGAGAATAGTGAGTTATTGTGACACTTGACTGAGCCATCCGTATGCCACCATACCGTGATCGTAGGGTGATTCTGGCAGGTGAGAAGGGAATGGGGATGCATACCATATGTAGCATCCAAACGTGTTCTAGCGGGAAATGAAAAAAAAGAGGATAGAACAAGGGAACATCGGTTTATGTTCACTTGCCACCTTGGGACGCCTGCAGCATCAATGCCTTCTCTCTGAGTACAGAAGGGTAGCTATTCATGAGGTGTGCGAGCGCCCGGAGGTCGTCTTGATCCAACAATGCAATGGTCAACTTGGGCTAGGACAGCGATGATCAGCGATCCGTTCAATTACGGCTCACAAGTGGGGCAACCTGACTTACCGCGCCCTTGATGCCATACGACTTGATGGCTCGGAAACTAAGTTAAACAATGGCCCCGATGAGTACCCACAGATAACACAGGAGAAACAAAGTACGCACAGTTTATCACCGAGTTGCTGCTTTTGGGTCTGTATAGGTTTGTCGAGGAGTCCGTCGACGAACTCATCGGTCGCCTTCACGACCAGTGGATCAACCTTGGGCAGTGGAAGACCAGTCGCCGAAGACGAGTTCGCGAGCTTGATGATCTCTGCAGCGGGCAAACGTGCCAAGGAAGCGATCGTTTGGGAAGTTGAGCTCGGAGTTACAGGTACGGGTGACGACGCTGCAGACGGTCCACGTGACGATAGTGCAGGTGTTTGCGGTGAACCCTCGAGTGGGGCCGTGGAAACCTTCTTTGCCTGGGGCGTGACAGGCACTGGTGCAGGGGACGGCTCGACCTTGGGCTCTTCTTCCACATCAGAGCTATCCAAGACCATCTTTGCATCCGCGATCTTGACTCTAAGCACCTCGACGTTAAAAAGACACATTGCTCTCTCGCGTTTTGGCAAACTCATAAGCAACTCTATAAGCTCGTTCTGTCTGGATGGTTCGATCTTGGCAACAGCAGCAGTCATACGGTCCCTCTCGGAAGTGGGGGGAACAGAACCAGAAGGCGAGGAAGTGCGTGGAGGCGTAGATAAAGAAGCAGAGATAGAGATAGGAGTCGAAGGATGTTCCGGGGCAGAAGCAGTTGCAGCCAATTGGCTTGGATCCAACAGACGGGAGTCTTGAGAATTTGCGGGGGACGGTGACTTAGCGGGGGACGGTGTTTTGGGCTTTAGGGTTGCGCGCGCACCCGCAACTTGGTCCGCAAGCTTGGCAGGATCTTGAATACCTGCCACCACCTCGCTAAGAGACAGGCCGACAAGAGACTCGACAACCGCGTCGAGCTCATCCACTGGGACGCTCTCGCTCGATCTGATACGTCTACTCAGTTCACCTGTAAGTACCTCCTTCCTAACAACGGGTGAGAGCGCCGCAAGATCATCATAACGCATGGGGAGGTTGAGGGTACCAGAGAGGGCAGCCTGAAGCGCATGAGACGCATATTAAAGTAGGTCCGATGTACACTTACATTATAATAGCTACCCGAACCTCTTCTACCCCTGTCAGGACGGTCGACTCCAATGACAGGAGAGCCAAGCACCGAGGATGGGTGCCGGGGGCTGGAGAAACCGACGTAGCTCTCACCACCCTCGCTTGCGGTCGGGCTTGTCGCACCGCTGGCACTCCGTGGGTGGCCATTATGGCCGAAACGCTGAGCCAACTTCTCCTGGCGTAATTGCTTGGGTTCGTGTAATCTGACGACAAGCTGTTTGGAACCAAGAAGAATACCGTTCATCGCATGCAATGCCGCGGCGGCTGTGGATGACGATCAGTAATCAGATGCCGCAGTATAGTCTGATGCCAACCTTGATCAGGTGTTTGGTAGGAGACGAAGCCGAACCCGCGACTCTCGCCATTTTCATTGCGCATTACTCGTGCACTGAAAACGATTAAAAAAACGAAACATGTAACGACGGCCGCGACTACCTGACAATTTGTCCGAACTAAATGTACCATTGGATAAGAAGCCAAAGCTCAGAGGGACGAGTATTTACCTGACGGAAATGTGTAAAGAGTCCATTCGAATCAATCTCCGGGTCCAGATTCTGTTTGAGGGAATAAGTTACATGAACATGGTCAGGGTTGGCTGCATTCTGGAGTCACCTTGCAAAATAAGTTGCATGGGTCAATGAGACCACTGTGACTATTTGAACCAGGTCCTGATAAGGGGGCGAGCTGAATTTGCTGCCCTGGGCCATGGACAAAAATGGGGCCTCGGGGTGGTGTGGCAAATGGATGTGCACGAGGAGGGGAATACTGTGGATATAACATTAGCTAACAGAAAACCAAATAAAAACGTGTCACCTGTGTGGGGTAGGGGTAGACAGAACCTGATGGTACGAAAGTTGGAGCGTGAGCACTAAACTCGGTGGCACTGCTACTAGTCCTCCTGCCCTGGTATACTGTTACAGCAATATTTTGGCCTTCCACTTCGACGCAATGCATTGCCTCCTCGGCGATGCGCGCATCTTCTTCGCGCCAAAACTCTACGACCCCGGTATCACTTCCAAACCCGGTCTGGGTGCGAACTGACGCTAGGGCGCCATAAGGTCGGAAGAGGTCATACAACTGGCTATCGGAGAAGCCAACCGGGAGATGCTTCACTAGTCGCGGTAATGCGGAGGGAGGTGGGAGCGATGTGGGCGGTGAAGTTGGGGGGTATGGCGACAGGACAAGAAGCACGGGCGGATGGAGGCCATGAATAGGACGCGACTGCAGAGTGGCCAAGGCTTTTTCGGCTATGGAAGAGAGGGTTGATGACCAGAGACATTACACGTGATGAACAATCACACCTTTCTCGAGGAATTTGAATTCAATCGTTCCAGAGAGGGGGCGGTTGATTCCGTCGCGTGGGATATTAGGTCTGAAGGGTGCACAAGACTGAAAAGTAATCGCGAGACTCTCATCCGTGGCATAAGGAGGCAGATTGGAGATGTACAGTATGGGGTCGTGAATATAAGGATGGGGCTGTGGGCCATCGGTCTCTTGCAATGGAGGAGAGGCATATCCGGAAGCCATCGTTGATGATCGGTAGCGGCTATCTACCTGGATGTTACCACAAATCCATGAGCAAAACTATGATCCTGAGCAAGAGACCTTGAAATGAGACGTACCCTCTGGCAAGCCGAGAGCCCGTGCTGGACGTCAGGGTGTTGGTCAACGCCTCGCTGCAGATGCCACAAGAAAATTCAGGCGCGTGGAAACATTACGTCAGCAACCCGCATCAGAACAAACGACATATATCACAATCACAATCACGCCGTCGAGTTGCGAATCTCTCCTAGGTTCAAGAGCCCCGCCTTCTGGATTGCACATTCTATTTGCCTTGTAATTCGATCGTTTGGAGTCGAAAGAAAACCTACGCTGCGTTGCAGAACAGAATGTCATCCGAAATGCGAAATTCCGACCATTTTCCGCATAATTCGTGTGCGCACGTTGACTACTCCAGCCAGCTTACCTGACAAGTCGCATTAGCAGCTGACAGTCTACGGAAAACCAAGTACTGCGTGGCTTTCGTCCTATAGTCACCGATACCGCTATTCATAGACGATCTTCGTGCGACAGCATTTGCAAGATCTCCCTCCCACCATATCTGCGTGCTATATGAAGTTTATGTGGATGTTCCACGTGGCACAGGCAATCTTGACATTCTACTGCCAGGATTCTGTTCGTGATCTGAATGAACTCCACTTCCACGGGGTTCTGGTGGGTCCAACAAGGTTTTGACTCCGCAGATGCGACCCCGTCCGCAATCAATGCCGAGATCATTGTGGTGTCAATCAACAAGTCTTTTTGGTTTTCTTCCTTAGTGTCCTAATGTGGTGCAGATCCCATGGTTGGGAATTTACGATCGCGGCGCTTGCATCGCAAGTGCCGCATCCTATACGGAATAGCGCATCGGACGTTATTTTGGTTCGAGCCCCGACGACTTCATTGAAGACAACGTGCCAAACCTGTGGAAACCGAGAAGTATGGAGAAGGTCACAGGAGGTCACCGTGTAGCATGTTCGTATCAGTCCCAGGCATACTTTATACGGTATACGTTGCGTGGTCGTCGGCCACACTGCTACCGCTAAGACGCCCCGTTTCCGTGCATCGGGATTGTCCAACGAGATACACACTTTGAGGAAGTATGTACATGGCAGCCGCACACACGCGAGATTCATTGTTCGAGGTCTTGTTCTGCAGTTCCCTTCCGGTGGTTTTGCCGGCCATGGAGGTATGCGGAATACTCAGTCCCATCAGAGTGTTGCACGCCGGAGCGCCGAGCGCTGGACGACTCGGATGTAGTTTCATATAGCCCGCGGCCTGGGCCAGAGGCTGAACAAGATCGCGCCGAACTGAGGGAGCATCGCTCGGTGTATTGAACGATTGCTATTTATGAGCGTGACGAAACAGTGTTTCGATCCTCATGAATTGTTGAGCTTCCTCCAAGGCGTACAATTTCAAGGAAGAATAAACTGCATATGTACTATCACAAGGGAAAGTTTAGCATAATGTTTGTGCAAGAATGGACGCACCGATACTCTGACCGTACCGTGCTGCGTGCAACATTCAAGATATTATGCAGAATGATTATGGGAACCTTACAACAATCCATGCATGGCTCCTGGTGGGTTGATAGAATGTGCCAATGGTGAACTGTAGCCGTTGAATTACATATGATCTAGGTATAAGCCGCGGACCTGCTACATGCCATACTGAAACAAATGTTTGTATACTCATTCAACACGTCTAGAGGTAACTGGTAAATCTTAGCGAGAACACTGAGGCCTTCCTCAAACCGCAGTCGGCTGTTGTCCTGTAGTTACTTGGTAGAAGGATACAAGATCCCTACTGTTTAACTGAAGTCACAGAAATGATCGATCTAGTCTTACATGTATACACTAGGAATAAAAAAGGGGGAGGAAGCGTTAGGGTCCGCGTAGGAGCAGTGTTTCGAGTTGGCATGCATGAGGACAGAGGAGGAAGGGACTCCGACGCGGGACGTAAGTAAGGCGGACAAGGCGGTGTTAATCGCAGGATAGATAACGGATATCAATGGCCTAGTGGGTACGCAAATGAAGTTATGCATAACGGCGCCCGCTCAAAAGATCTGTTTTCCCGAAGGACTTGCAATTGAGTCGCTTTTCTTCCGGGTGACGTGATGCGTAAATGTGTCACACCATCTCTTGCCGTAAGAGCCTCTCGACCCTAAATGCCAACCCCAGCCAGTTTACTGAATAAAAAGGGACGTTCTGGAAGAGACAGTCCCTTGTGTAAATTTTCTACCCCCTCATTCGTCGAGTGCCAACGATGCACTCTCGGTCTCTCCTTTCTTCATTGGCCATCATTGCTTCGGCCGTTGCCCAGTCTGACCCACCGACACCTGCCGTGCCCTATGCTAGTGATGATCCAAATTATTGGCTATGGACAGCGGACTCGATCGATGTCAACCCACAGCCCATTCGTGGTAAACTAGGGACAGATATCCTTGGCCCACAGAACATTCCGATACAGTTAGAAAACTCAGATGCGCTTGCCCCTCCGACAACAGACAGCGGTGCTCTGTCAGTCGGATTTTCCAACCTCGTCTTCACGTTGCTTATGTAGATCGTTATCATCCAGCGAGAACTGGAAGTGGCCATTTTCTCTCAGCCACAATCGTATACAGAATGGTGGTTGGGCTCGTAACCAAAACAGTTGGTACCCGTATCCTACGTATTTTGGTAGAGTCACTAATTGATTCTAGTTGACCTCATGCCGGTCGCCACTGCTATCGCTGGCGTAAACATGCGTCTAGAGGCTGGCGCAATCCGGTGAGCGTTGTGAACCAACCATGACATTTTCTGTGCTCATAGCTATGCAGTGAAATGCACTGGCACACAGATGGTGAATGGGCTTATATGCTCTCAGGCTATGTGCGAGTCAGCTGTCTTACTCCGCAAGGGCAGATATACCTTCAGGATGTGGTATGTCGTTATCCTGTATTCCGTTTTCAGTCACCCTGATGATCCCACAGGGGCCTGGAGATGTGTGGTACTTCCCTGCCGGGTTCCCCCATAGTCTTCAGGCCAAGAACACTACTGCTGATGGCGCCGAGTTCCTCCTGATCTTCGATAATGGTGCTTTCAGTGAAGATTCTACCTTCTTACTTACCGTGAGTATTAGTATGTGCTGCATTACGCTTCAAATTAACTGCTGCATAGGAATGGTTGGCACATGTTCCAAAGGAGGTTATCGCCAAGAACTTCCAGGTCGATATGTCCGCGTTCGATCATATTCCAAGCAAACAGTTGTATATCTTCCCTGGTACGCCATGCTAATACGTCTTCGTCAAGTTTTCTGACTTGTTCATCTTTTCTTAGCTACTCCCCCTCCCGAGGATGTGTACAGAGACATGGTTATCCCAAACAACACTCCTTTGAACTACACATTCCCCCTGTCTAAGCTCGAGACCACCAAAGCACCTGGAGGCTCATACAAGGTCCTCGATACCCGGTTGTTTCCTGCGTCTACGACCGTCTGCGCAGCAGACGTTACTGTGGAAGTTGGCGGCATGCGGTATGTGTAACTCGTTGATGTACACGGTTAAGTCTTTCGCTTACTTATTCCCGTGCAGAGAGCTCCACGTATGTGATTCCCATGCCACTCATCTCGAATCAATGACCCTAATCACTTCTCTAGTGGCATCCAACGCAACCAGAATGGACGTACTTTATGTAGGATGATTACTTTCGGTAGTAGCTTTCTAGTCTGATTTGCTGTTCAGTTCTGGTACAGCTCGCATCACAGTTTACGCTTCGTCTGCCCACGCACAGACATTTGACTTCCAGGTAAGAGCTACCAATGTCAGTAATAACGATTTACTAAGGTTGATAATGCAGGCCGGTGATATTGCATACATTCCGCCTTCATATGGTCAGCCCTTCTTGCTGTATCCTAGCTGAAACAAACTAGATGTTTTATCGCAGGTCATTACGTCGAGAACACTGGTAACTCGACTTTGCACTTCCTCGAAATATTCCGTTCAGGTACGCTCGTTCACCTCAGTGCTCACCATCGCTCCCTCATGGTGTCTGATCCAGGCGAGTTCGAGGACATCTCGCTGAATCAGTGGCTCGCGTTGGTCCCACCTGAGCTTGTGAAAGCCCACCTTGATCTTGATGATGCTACGATCGCCAAGTTCTCCAAGGTCAAACAAGAAGTCGTGGGCCCTGTTCAGCCAGTCGCGTAAACAAGGACCGTTCTTTTCATCATTATTTTTAGCCTCACTAAACGATCTCGATCCTACGTGTACTTTATCTTTATTTTCTCTCTTTCGATGAACACCCACATCGACAGGACAGTACAAATCGAGGAGGGCACCAGGCTGAATATGGATTCCCTTTTTAATACTATCTTTGATTAGTTCAGGGTCGGATCTCAGGATCATGTCGTCCCGACGTTGGTATATGATGAGAATATGCATGCTGAAATTGATTGCTAAATTTGTGCCGCAATAAAGTTGCGTGGGCGGTGATCTGGTTGAAATGGTCCCTGCATTGTGGTCCATCCCTGGCCGAACCGATTGGTGGCGCTGAATTGTGTACGGGAGGGATTTTACCGAGTGCCACCTTCACTAGCAAGGTTTTGCGGCCTAAAGGAACTGTCTCAGAAAATGGCGGGCATGACAGGCCACAGCTCTATCGCGACTAAGCGAGTCCTCTGAGAATGCGAGGAGGAGGCGGCCCATCAAATGCGACTGAGCCGATCAGTATTATCCATCCGGACCATGCAGCTTACGTTAGTGTGGCGTTTCAGCCATCCGAAACGATCCTGGGCGGGCGTGCGCAGGATATTCATTTCGGGCGATTCAACTTAGAGTAGCGTATGCCATGCTTGTGCAGCCGTTTGGGAAGAAAGGGAGTCCTATACTCGGAACGGCGAGGTGGTAACCGATTGACAGAAATAGGAGCTAATTTATAGTTGTACATGTCACGGTGCATGTGGTGCTGAAGCGGGGATGCTTGCATTCTGTGGTGTCATTGCTACGCTAAATGGAGCTAAAGATGTCTTGGACCACTCCAACGCACTGATGGCGAATACGAGCACAAATTGGGACGTTGGCCGCCACGTCAAGAAAATGGTGAAGGAAGGATAATCAAAGGGGGGTTGATCAAGGGTAGATAAAGAATTATCTAGCATTATCATTCGTTCATCAAATTCGAGAGGCAGGACCAGCATAATGTGATGTCCAATCTCAATGGTTCTTTTCTTCCTTTTCCTTGGATTCCTTCTTTCTTTCTTTTGGCCCACGTTCCCTTGTTGCAACGAGTCAGGTGCCTCGGAGATGAGACATCTATGAACGCCGGCGCTTGACAGTGATCGTTAGAACTAGAACGCAAGCCCATCATAATGGGGATGCACTGGCCGGAAACGTGTCGGCCGAAGACTTGTCGGGGACTTAGAGAGAGGCACGATAAAGCAACATTGTAATGCTTCTCGTTCTGGTCCCTGCTCCCGCACTCGTTCTATCTTCTGCCGTCGGGAAGACAACGGACGGGACCGTGTAGGCGGGAGATCCCGGAGGTCTCATGATTTATACATGTGCAACGCACCAGGTAGGGAGAAGAACAGCATCAAAGTTATCGTCAAATTCTTCCAGGAGAACGAAGACCACAAGTCGGCCAGTGCAAGGGAGCACCGTACTAGAGGTACAGTGCACACCAACACACAAAAGCCCCCTGGAAATGCAATTGATTCATCGTCTCGTCTAAAGGGGTATTACATCGGAGCTTCCATCCCTTGAACATTACCATACAGTCGACCGCGTTAGGGGTCTCACAATGAGTTCAAGTCCTGGTATCCACCTGTGGGTACTAGGGTTATTGTTAGAACAGGCATCGTGGTGAAGTCCCTAGGGAGCATCAGCCGAGATTCCATCATGATGTCAGTGGGACCCCAGTGAGGGAACTACATCGTTCACGCCCACAAACGCCACGTTTCTACGGTTTCACCGCAAGGGAGAGCGTGGGACAATGGCAGAACCCTGGCTGCTGTACACAGTACGATTGCTCGCCGCAAGAGCGGTGCATGGCAGTTCCGACTCATCATTATCTGTGAATGTCATGTCTACATCGGCCGCCAGTGGAAGAGGAGGGTTACATTCCTTTGGCGTAGATGACATCCGTGACGGATACGTTCGCGAGTACACCATAAGACATGATTGAGATATGCTGGCAGTGACGCAAGAAAAATGTCCGTACCTTGTTCGAACCTTGCATCTGAGCCTCGATGTAGATGCCTGGGATGTGGCCATATCCTCCTGCGTCACGAGAAAAGACTGTGACTTGTGTAACGTGTAATGAGCAGGGGTGCGCGGTCGCTGGGACTAGTAAGATGCTTAGACTATGGTCCACGATAAGTACAGGTTTCTGTTGGCTACTTCAACCAGGTCGATCTCGACACAGTCTGCATGGCTGTGCTCACGATTTTCCTTCTGGCACAGCAAGTTGCTCCACCCCGAATGTCCCCTAACATGCGATCGATGGATCCGACAGGTCATCCCTACGTTGTCATATGACGGCCAGGCACGCATGACGTTATTCTGCTGCCTTGGATGTTTGGTGTGTTGGGCTTTTTTATTTGCAGTGGTGCGAAGTTTTGCTTACCGTCGTGGCAGTTGCGCCAATGAAGGCCAGCGGGGGCCTCAATTTCAATCGCCCCAAGACCTGGGATGGTGGTGGATTGCTTCAGGTACTTTTCCATGTCACGATTCCCGGACGGCGTGTTGCTTTGTTTTTCGGTCAATCAGCTGGTCTCCGCATACTCGGCAAAGATGTAGTCTGCGTGCCGTTTGGTTAGATCTGTTCAGTTTATTGCTCATGATCGACTTACTTGGATAGGCGGAATCAAGGTACTCGTCCATCGACGGTCGGTGTTTGGTGTTGCTAGTATGCATTAACGCCTTTAAAGGTTCTTTGGTGCTTGACATGCATTCGGCCTTGATCACGCGGGTCGTTCTGCCGATTAACCGCCGGTGCCAACCACAGTCTCTCGGTAGCATGTGATACTTGGTTGCGTGTCGCTGTGTTGAATGTTGTATTGAAGACGAGATGTGTACCTCTGCGTTCCGAATCAACCCCCACTGTGACCGTGCAGATGATGGCCACAATGACGACGGGAACGATATAGGCGTTATCTGAGTTGGACGAAATCAATATAACGGGGCTCGGGACAGACAGACGCGCATGCCAATGGCAGACGGGTGTGAATGCGACGTCGGATCGAGTTCATCACCTCGGAGCTCTCCTCGTTTCTGCTTGGTTTCCCACAGGCAGTGACGATGGCGAATCTGGTGGAGTGTTGCTGTAATGGGGACTGTAAGGCGCAGGGCATCGTAAAGTTGGGGGTGTTGAGTTCGAAGGGCACTAATATTAAATAACCATGCACAGGATGGCCAACTTGAAGACGACGGTCAAAATGATATAGGCGCTACTCGAGCTGTGCGTTGATGACGGAGGGGACTGACACACTTGCCAGTGAAGCTTTGAAGGTTGTTTCTGCGGCACAGGCCCGGATCTAAGTGGCGATGGCACAGGGGAAACGAAAGTTGCGCGAGTCCTTACACTGCCGACTTTCTCACGTTGTCTCTGAACCATCTCAATTGCTTTCAGTCACTGGTCGAGACTGGAAAGGTTACTTGGATAAGCATTGCCAGAGGTGGGAGAGGGTTAAAGAGACATGTACAATGGCAAATCTCCGTCAGGGGTCACTGGTCCTCACCACGTCGCCTCCGTCTCCCACTGCTACACCCCTACCTACAGTACCCCTGGTTTACGGTGGGAGAAGACATGTCAGTATCACCATCAGCAACCACTGTGTGCAAGACTGAGATAGATAAGTGGGACACATTCCTGGGTTGGCCCCGTTGTGTCATCTGTGGGCTGTTTCCCCCATTGCTTGAACATGCCTTGTAACATTTTCAATACTCCTCGTGACTCAGACATGAATGATGTAAGTTGATATACAGTCTGTACCATCCCAAGGCTGACAGAGAAATAGTGGATTGGCCTGAAGGTTAATAATTGGATTCCTTCACAGGCCAAAGATCACCCTCAGTGTTACGATTCTTTCCTTTTCTTTTACTTTGCATCAACGACGCGTCTCGTCTTATCTCCATGGACTTATCTTTTCCTTCTTCTATGATGACACATCCTTCTCACGTGTTCCTCCCGTTGGCGTCCCGACGGTCTCCATTTACTTAGTCATCATTTCTTCCATCCATTTCTACCCATTTCTATGCCTGCCCTTAACGCTTGTATATCCAACATATATAAGTCGTAGATACCGCTCTAGCGTTTCCCCACGCTTGAGCTCCTTTGCCTTCCTGTACTTCGTACAATCTATTTGCTCTTGCCTCATCCTCCGCTGGTACTAGCCCAGCTCCCTTGAACCCTTGAACCACTGGTATCAGCCCAGTCCCCTTGACCCTTGTGTGGACGCCCCCACAAGGTACCCTTGAACCTTTGAACTACTGGTCTCAGCCCAGTCCCCTTGACCTTCGACCCTCCATTCTATAAGTCCTCGTCGTACTTTTGACTCAACGCTTTTGTCCCGTGACTATTCAAAGGCTACGCTCGTTCCTACCCGGACCAAGCGTAACACTCAGCATGAACCATGTAATGGAGTCACTATGTGTATCAAACATCACACCTCATTTGAGAGACATTTTTTCTTCATACATTTCTTTCCAGAGGTGAGTGTGATGGTATTTTTGCATCAAGAACCAATGGCATTTTGGAATAGATCCAGAAGTTTGTGTTCATCAACTATTCTGGTAATCCCAGTGATTAGTATTTTCATGGCAAATCCATTGCCCTTGACATCAAGGATCATTGTGCACCCTATCATTCACTGTTCAAACTGCGTGAGATGGAAGTTTGTGACCTCCATCCTCACCAATCCACCAATTTGGATGTTTTTAGTGATGTCCCTTGGCAAGACTGGACTTTGTCAGATGGTGTGTTTAATAAAGACTTGGGCACTTTTAACCATAATCCCCCACAGCCTCTGATGGGTCTTACACCACTTCTCATAGATGTACCTGGCATGGTGCCAAGTGCTCAGGAGATTTCTAAGATCCTTGCATCACAACATGACTTACCATCTTGGGGGGCATGTGAAAGGGAGGGTACAAATTGGAATGGCACAACAGCAGAGAACATAGAGAAATACACCTCCACTATTGGCCTAGAAGATAGTCAACCTTGATGTTCCCCTCAGTTATATGATGTTTGCCATGTATAAGTCTTGGTATCTTGCTTAATCTATTTTTCTCACTGGATGGAGACTCTGGACTCAGAGAGACAATGCAGACACTGGGACAGACACGTCCAACCTCGCATCAAGGCAAGACTACCTCCCACACTCTCACGCACCCATCCGCACCCCCACTCGCCACCCTGCCTTTCCCCTTCCCGTCCGCCTTCCCGGTTCCACTCGCTCCGGATAGCCAAGACACGACCGCCCCGCCCATCGGGGCAGCACCCGGGACATGTTCGTACCGCGAAAACGGAGCTTCGAGGGAATATACGTACACGTGCGTATCAAGCGAGGTCGATGCGAGCCGTGTCGGGACAGGGCCAGGGGTAAACGCAAGAGAGGTGATGCGAGCCGTGTGTTGTGTCCATCTGTCTGTGCGTTTCTATGCGAGAGGGTGTGAGGGATAGAATGAGGCAGAGGAGAGGAGCATGGGAGCATACCTCGGCGGTGTGACCGTCCAAGAGGGCGATCTTGCCGACGGACTAATCCCATTCAATCCGATCCGAATCGTCAGCTCTCCGAATAAAACCGACGAAATCGAGTAATGGAAAAGAAATTGGGGGTAAGAGGATGAAAAACAAAGGAAAGCGAACGCACGTCGCCAGCAGCGATATACGCCCCGTCCGCCGAAACTGCCACCGTTGTGATTTGACCTCTTGAACCCAAGCGCTCCGACGTGGCTATTTCGACGAGTGTCGATGCGCGTCCGTCCCAGGTATACACGTGGACCTTGTTATCGTCCTGCATTCGAGATAGTATTTGTTTGATGTGATGTGTCGTGACCACAAACAACGACATACCTCACCCCCCATGACGACCACATTGCCCGACGCAGCGACCGAGACTGCCTTGTACGCTGGCTGAAGGGTATACACGGTCTGGTTGTGCCGTACTGCTTGCAATGTGTTTTTTCCTGTCTTCTCTGCCTGGATGACAAAAAGCGTCCCATCCGCCGTACTCGCAAGCGACGTCGGCTGGCCCCCGAGGGCGAGCGCAGCTGGTCTGTTCGGATCAATCCCATTCAGTTCCACAGTGTCGTGGTTTCGAATTCGAATTTGGAAAACCCGGGTGAACAAGACAAATGGATACACGAGGAACGAAAAACAACGCACGTAAATCCAGCAGCTGGGTCGACCTCCCTCAGTTTGTCGTCAAAGCCAGTGGAATAGACCTGTCCACTGGCACTTGTCGTCATGCTTGACACGAGGGTCGTATGACCCTCGCCCTGGACTTTAACAGAGCCCTTCGCCTCTGCTGAGCTGGTGTCGTACCGGAACACGCGTCCGTCGGCGGTCCCGACAAAAAATGTGTCACTTCCGGACGCACCGAGCGTCCCTGATGTCACAGATTTTTGAGGAGCCTATGTAAGAGGTAGAAAGGGGCAAACAGGATGTCAGAGAGCAGTCGCGCTTGATATGAATGAGATGGGAGGGATACCTGGATAACACGTGTGGCCTTGCCATTGCCCTCGCGCACGTCGAGGATCCCAAGTTCCCCGCCCATAGAGAGCGAAACAATCTCATGCATGTTCACCCAGGTGTTTCCAACTTGTTGGTTAGGGATGCCTTTGTCGAACGACCAGGTCGTCACGTTCTTTTGTGTGCTGGCATCCCCTGTAGTAGGATGCGATCAAAGAGAAGAGAAGGTCAATGGAAAATTAGATAAACACTTGAATAAAGACAGAGATACGCTCACACAGCTTGACAGTATTGTCCATCGACGATGTGACGAATTGGTCACTGCTTGAGCTCCACGAACACGCCATCTACACCACATTTCACACTTCATCTTCCACGTTCCAGTCCATTGACAGATAAGCAGGACATACGATGCTACCCTTGTGTGGGCTATCCACGACGTCCGCAATCTTGTCCCCATTCTCCCCATTGTACAAGACGATCTTGAGATCTGATCCGACGCTGACGAAGTGGTCCCCGTTGGGCGCGTATTTAACATCTTGGACGAACTTGGTGTGTTCTCGGATCGTCTGTCGTCCAATAATATAGAATGCATCATCGTCCAAATCCATTCTCTGAAAAATTGATGATGACGCACCTTGACGTATTTGAATGGGGTGCCTTGGAGATAACAGCTCAGACCAGGAAGTCGGCTAAATGAAAAGAGTAGACGTACCCTGATGGAAATTAATCAAAGCGTCGTCGTCCGCCGTGACTGCGCGATAAGGCCGATTCGGGCGAATAGATACCGCATTGATGACCTATCCCGAGAAAATGATATACAAGCGGGTCACGGACGAAAAGAACAACGGACCTTGGAGTGGCCTGTGATCTCCCCCGTCGACGTACCTGTGTTGCGCAAAAACGCGTGTGCGAATCTTCATGTAGTAGGTGAGTAGAAATACGTGAAAAAAGTGAACAATGTGTTGGGACGATACGTACTTTTCCCGACCGTCTCCAGCGGCGATGATCCGTTCGCTGGCAGCGTCCCACGCGAGGTCGTTACTAGTGTGGGTAGGCAGATGAATCAGATCAGCGCCTCCGTGCAACGAAACCGAACTCACATGCGCCCGGATAAGACCTTATACTCGGCAACAACAGACTGGTCGTCCTTGACCGTATCCCAAATCTTCACTAGCAGTGTAGACGAAGCGGCGGAGCCGAGGCAAACATGGTGCATTCAGTGATGAGTCACGATCTCGATCAGGCGAAGCGATGATAGCGCACCGAGTCCAGACACATCCGCCGAGGCGCAATAGAACCCAGATGGCGAGAAGCGCGCGACAGTCGTCTCTTTGGCATGTCCCGTGAACGATGTGCTCAATCCCGGATGCTAAGTATCACCGCCCGCGATCACACCGACCAAAAGAGTCTGAGTCTGAGCCCAGACACGGACAGGCAGCGCTTGAAACCCACCTTGAGATCGAGGACCTTGAAATATACGTAAGATATGTGCGATCGTCTGAAAAAGCGAAGTACGGGACGGGACTTACGATTACGCTGCGTCCGTTGGCATAGATGATCTTATCGGAGCCTTTAACGTTAGCTGCAGCGAGCTTCGTCGATCGACCACGTTCCGTCCCAGGATTGCACGGATAGAGTGCCTGTCGCGTGTAGCTCATTGTGTTTCCTGTGCGTTGAGAAAGTAAAGTGAATAGTACGTCGTTTGTCGTAGGTGACCAATCCACGATGTGACAGTCTCGCTGTGGCCCAGTGGGCGCAACTCAGGGGTATTTCCATATTTGGAGAGCACCACTTTGCAAGAGCAGTTCATTAGAAAAACCAAAGCGTTTAGTGTAACAAGGTGTTTAGACGAAAAACCGAAAATAATAGATGGGAAGCAGAAAAGGAACAGAATCACATCGCATAGTCCACATGTCCACGAAATATCCTTCAGTCTTCCACCAGGTGACATTCTTGCGCGGAATAGTTTTTCAAGGGGTCCTTCCGCAAAGCTTCGGCCTCGGACAGCACAGCAATTCCCTTGCCTGCAACCTTCGGCTTCATGACTGTTTCGGGTGCAACCAGTCCTGTCGACGTGCTAGGAGTGTCGGGCTAGTCAATTGGTGCAACAGTAGATGGAAAGGTACCGTGTTGAGAAATCGCTTCCATATTGTACGCAGGGCATAGCAGCTCACCTCATCACGGAACGGTGTAAATCTTGGAGTAGAAGGATTGTCACGCTCCGGGCAGTCTGAATCCCGGAACGGTACCATGGTGGCATTCCTGGCAGGCGTCTTTGGCGGCAGCTTTGTCGACGCTGATTCTTCCGCAAACTCTCCCGGACCGGGGTCTCTATACGGAACAATCTTGGAAGTACTCCCCGTGTTGGTGGCGAATGCGCTCGAACCGGAGACAATGCGGCGTGCGCGGCCCGCATTTTTCAGTGTTGTCCCTGCTGCTTTCTGTACTTCAGGCACGTTCTCCTTGACGCGCGATTTACGTGTCCCGATATCCGGATACGACATAGGCGAGTCTTCCTGAGGTTCAGAGCCCGTTGGGTCAACAAAGATCTGAAGACGAGAATTGGAGAGTGATCTCGACCCCGACCCGAACACGTCGCCTTGCGATGACGACGCTGCACGCCCCAGCCCGAGAGGACCAGAGGATGACGACGCTGCCAGACCCAAAGCGGTACGTCTGGTAGCTGGTTCTGGTACAGGAGGTGGCGGCATCGCAAGGCTAGACATCATCCGCTTTTGAAACTCTGTGTGTTTGCTCTGGAGGTGATCAAGCGGTTGGGCCTGCCTAGCAATGCCGAGCAAGAACACCGAGTCGGCATCACCCTTCCTGAAACAGAACATATGTTACTCGATGAATGCCACTTATGACCAATAGTGCAACTTACCTCCCTTGCCGCTCGAGTATCGCCGCATACTCTTCATACAAGAGGGCATGATTCGTTCCGATATCATTCGCGAGCAAGAACCTGTAGATCATTGTCTGTTTCTCGACGAAGCTCGCGTACAATACCCAGAGCTTGAGGTATTTGAGCTCCCCTCTCCATATGCCGTCACGATCGTCCTTGAGTACTCTTGTTGCCTCCTCCAATAGTTCGAGGAGACCAGACTCGGCACTTTGTCCCTGGGGATAGTTCTCCACCGTCCAATTGACAAAACGAACGTAGGCCTCGAGTGGATCGTCATCCTCGTCTTGGAGCGCGACTTCGACATTTAGTCGGTGTCGTTTACGCGCCGAATTGAGCTGTGCATCGCGCTGGGCATGCGGAGTCGTTAGGATGGCAGACAGGGTAGTGACACGCCGGCCGGATGCGAGCGGCTGGATGTTTTCCTTTGCTGCCTCCAATACCTCGATGTCGACGATGGGGGGTGACTCTGTAAAGACGTCGTCTTGTTCCACAATGTTTGGTTCTCCCATGCCAGTCTTTGTGATGTAGCAACATGTCAATTCGAATGCACGCGCTGAACAGACACCACGTGAATGTCACGTGTCAAGGTGTACGTATGAAAATCTTGTGGACGTTTGTCATGAGATCAGACCATGACTCTTCCGATAACAACACCTTCGTTGTCTGCACAGTCCCATCCTCGTTGTAAAAGAGTGCCCCAGTGATCGTGACTCCCTCCGTGCTGTAATACCCTCCTTGCCCGATCTTCAGATCTCGTTTAATTATCTGAACAGCATTCTGCTCAAAGGAACGACACGTCAGCTATCGCAGGAGACCCACAACAACAAACTGACGCCGAAACTTGTGGATAGTTTTTGTCTGCTGAACATCATCACCTTTGTGACGCCCTCCTTGTTCATGTGTTCGACGACGATGGGCATCCTCCCCCCGGGCTTAGCAAAGTTTAACAATACCCGCAAGAGATGGCCGACCCCGACTGCCGTCGGTTGATTGGTATCAAGCAGCTGCTGGACGATAGCGTATGCACCACTCATTGAGCTACGAACAGTATTTAGATCAGAATTTTCACAAAGACCGGCGAGATCATCACCTTTTGGTGGGGTAGGTAGATGGTGAGAGAACAGGGTGAAGGTGTGATCCCAAAACATGAACGGTATTTCTACATGCCCGCTCACATGATCGAGATTGATAGGCATGCAAAATACTTCCGGATCCTAGAATCTGTGCGACTTATTCTCGATGGGAACGATCGTCGGCGTCGATTTAGCAAAAGCCGACGAACCGGGGCCTCTCTACGAGCACAAACTTTCAGAAGAACCAGATTAATTGTGACACCTGACACCTTTCTCAGGTATTAACTAACGCCCGTGGGTGCATTATATTGCCTTAAGGCAATGAGTTCCCCTCTGGTAGGTGAACTTGGGAATCCCCCGTGTTTTGAGCGTGCACCTGCCTAGTGTTTTGTTGACTAATGAGTAACAGATAATGACTGGGCGATCAATGAAGAGAAGGATCTGAGAAAGAAAGACGTGCAGAAGAGTGGGATTCAGCTGGGCCGCACTACGACCCGATGGAAGGACCTGGTTCTGTGATCAGTTCCTTAACTCCAAACAACATCATGTGTCTGCCCAGCGGCGGCGCGAAGACATCGGAGCTCAGACGGAACCCCGTTCACGCGTTGACACCTAACGCGGATGTTTTTGGTGACACTACGGCACCGAATGCATGTTAACCTGCTTGAAACGGATGAACACATTAGGATAGTTCTATGTCATCATGATAGTGCTCTATATACCCAATACAACGAACTTAACTGCAGCCAAAAAGTACAAACCACACAACACAGAATCGAACAGACAACGCTGCCGTCGAGCAACGAAGAGCGATACCGAGCTATGCTGAGATCCATGGGAAACGTGGTCGCTCGAGTGCCGCACCATATGCAGACGGGCTATGGACGAATAAGGCGGACGACCAAGTTGACGATATAGGCGCTACTCGGGGCTCGAGATGGATTGACGTGCATGTCGACGTGAAACAGGATCATCTATGCATGTGAAATCAGTCGGATGTGGGGGTTTGGTGGTGAAAAAAAGGTGGAATGACGCCGAGTTTCGACACCCTGCTTCATTTCTACTTGGTTTCGCACAAGTTCTGTAGACAACGATGGCAATTCTAGAAATTGGTAGGTGGTGTTGCTAGGGGACAGTTGCTGGGATGGACAAGATGCAGGAGCAGGAGAATATTAATGATGGTAGGGACCATAGTATGACGGTTGATTAGTTGGTGCATTAGTGTGACAGTGCAGTCACAGTCAATCGTCCTTTCCACCACATGACTTCGCCTCGTCTACAGCCCCCTATCATCAGCATCAGCAACCACTGTTTGCTTGGGGTGGCCCCGTTGCGTCATATGTGGGCTGTTTCCCCCATTGCTCGGTTATGCCTACATTTTCAACCCACCTGACATGAGAGCTGTAAGTTGATAGTAAGTTGTCATCTCCGAACACAAAACCCCAACCTGTCCCCCTCATCCCGCCTTCAACAATGCCAATGCCTCCTCAACAGCCCACACTCCAACCCTTGCCCATCGCGTGTCCGCCCGTTGCAGCTGAGCCAAGAGATTCTCTGGTGTTGGCTCCAGCCCTTTGCCGTTAACACCTGCACCTCCACGCACACCTCCACGCTCTACTGCTTCCCTTACATACCTCGCCAGTAAACGCGGCGTGAGGGGGACGTATGCTTCCTCGTCCACCCCCGGATCCGAGACATGCCCCAGGTCCGCATCTGCATCGTGCTCATCACCCACATGGTGTCCAGGCCGTCGGGGCGCATGGTAGTGGGAGTAGAGCGACGCCGATGCGGAAGAGGTGTACAATACCGACACAGACAAGTCAGCTGACGTAGACGGTGCATACGAACGTGAGCACAACACCGAGGTGTCTCCAATGCTTCGTGCGTCGTCTCCTCTCCATAGACCGCTGTCATCCTTGTTCTGGTCTCCTTCGGGAACGGGCGGTGGTGGCACCGGCAACGACTGTACGTCTCCATCCCAAAGTATGATGCTCCCCTCTTCGTACAACTTGACCACAGCCCACGAAAACAGCCGTTTCATCTTTTTGCGCGCTGGGTCTGCTGAAGGAGCGTTCCTATTCTTGCATCTATCCAGTCTTGTCGACGCTGAGCTGGATGATGGTATATGGGAACGAGAACTCCCCCGTTGCCTTCCTCGATCTGCCTTGTCTCGTTTTCGCACTTCAGCACGGACGACCCGTGCAGCGAGCAACGCTAGCTCGGGCACACGTCGTAGATGCGACAGCGTGAAACCTAGTGTCTGTCCGTCCTCGTGTTCGTCGCGAGTCTTGTCTCTTGCACTTAGACGAGGGCGGGGTGTCAGTTCGTCATCCTCATCGTCATCCCGTGCGTGTTTCTTCGGTGTCGTGAGCGCTCCACACGTACTCCGGGAGGGAGATGACAAGAAAATAGGAAAAGGAGGCGGCGCATTGTCCATGTAGTGTTTGACATATAGTCGAAACGTGTTTCCAGTAAGGTCGCGCGTATGTAGACGCGAAGGATGTTGCAGTTTAGGTTTCGGTTGCGCCTGGTAGTGCAAGGGAGAACATTGCAAAAATGCATACATGTTAACGAACTCGTGGTTCCTGAACTCACCTCGTGTGATTTGACGGGACTGGATGATTTGCATGGACTGGAGGGCGTTGAAGACGCGATGGATGACGTCGTAGGCGAGGAAGGGACACGTGTATGGGCATGATACGAGGAATTGAGATGTGTTAAAACTGGATGTCGATTTCGATTCTGAAGTGGCATCGCCATAGGTGGTGGGGGAAGCGTATACGATGTGGTGCTAGGACCTGGAGGTGATATATTAGAGAAGACGCTCAGATCTGCATCCGTTCTTGTGAGTGATGCCGACGAATTGAGTGGAGGGATGTGCGAGGTGGACTTGGGAGGCGGGACGAATGGAATAGCGAGAGAATATTTTATCTTGTGGAGATCTATGACGCGTTCTAGGTGTGCGATCTCGTCGAGCGAGGAAACACAGGGCTCTGTGGGTGTGCATAGGCAATGCAGGGTAGGGAAGATGAAGGGACATACCGAACGTATCTGCATAAATCTGCATTGATTGATAGTGTCGTACGACTCTGCCTACAACCCGAACAGGGTAACCGGGCACTGTGATCGGGGGTGGAGGTTCCGTCAACTCGAGCTTGGCCTTGTCAAGACGCGGCCTCTTTGGTGAGGGGCGTTGGGGGTTAGACTTTGGTCCCGGACCTGGTGCAGGTGCGGGTAGAGTTGGGTGAGGATGACGAAGCACGCAATCGATCACGGCAGTGCCGTCGTCGACTGGTGATGTCGTGAGCAACGGTAACGGTGGAAGGTACTGACTAGTGTAGATGGAACGCTTATCGTATACCTGTATTCCAATGACCATGCCGACGAGGAGTACCGTTCGACAAGGTGTATGACCAAGCCAGAAAAAATCGGCGTCTGATTCGGTGAGTGAAGTGCAACGAGGAACAAGGCAAGACCAACCTCCGTTCGAGTGTTTACGCATGGCAAGTACGTCACGAACAAAGCATGGTGCGATAGCGTCTTTGGTGAGCGTCCACTGCCAAATTTGCCGGTCCATCGAGAGGAGAGAGAGAGAGCTCAGAGCGCGACTTAATGGAACGCGTGACATAGCTGAGTCACGTGAGTGTTACATTGACTCTCCTCGATGAACACGCTCACGGACCACCTCAACGCGCTGGTAACGCCGACTCCCTACGCCGCCGCCGTAGCCCACCCGTTCCTCACCTCCGCAGCCTCCCTCTCCCTCCCCACCAACCGCCTCGCTCTCTACCTCTTCCAAGACCGCATCTACGCAGCCCAAGCCTACCCCCGCTTCATCGCCCAACTCATCACCAAGATCCCTCTCGACGACACCGTCCATGCCCCGTTCGCAACACGCACACTGACTATCCTCGTCGGATGTCTCACCAACATCGTCCGCGAGGTCGCCTTCTTTGACACCACCGCGCGCACATACAATCTCCCTCTCGACCATGGCTACTGGCGCGAGCGCAAAGCCACGCGCGACTACACCGCAGAGATGGCCCGCGTTGGCGCATTGGCATCGCTCGAGGACGGTCTCGTGTTCTTGTGGGCGATGGAAAAGGTGCACACCGTTGATATCCTTGTCGTAGCTTACTGATCGCCCGTAGATATACCTGGATGCGTGGTCTACCGTTTACGCCGCCCTCCCAGAAGCGTCCTCATCGCAAGTGCTTGAAGTAGACCTCACAGCCAAGGCGATCACAGACCTCTCTTACAACTGGTCCAGCTCCAATCCCGACTTTGCGCAGTTCGTAAAAGAGCTTGGCGATCTCGTAGATGACTACTTCACCCCCGTTATGGCGGGTCACTCGCTGGCTGGACGAAGCGCACGAGAGGCGCTTGCTCACGCAGAGGCGATATGGGCTCGCGTCGTCGAGCTTGAAGCAGAGTTTTGGCCCGACGAAGGCGAAGAGGACACATTACGCGTGAGCAAGGAAACGGAAGAATAGAGGTATATCTCGCACTTGTAATCTTACAAACTTGAAACGACATCCAACTGGTATATAGCATGTACTACCTTTGCGATAATTTATTTCACTGCACTTGTGTCTTGCCCTGCGAACAGGGTGGCTAGCGGCCCAAATTGTGCATTTGACTACTTTGTACCCACCTGCTCAACCTTCTGTCGCGATACTGCAACGGAATGTCCTGTATTGGTCTCGGACCTGGCCATCACACCTGAAACCGATACATGCCTCTACATAAAAGCTGTGGCGACTATTAATGATCAACAACAATCAGAAACAGGAGTGACAACTCTGCAAACAGTTTTGAATCACAGGACCACTGCATGAAGACAGCAGAGAGAGGAAAAGTACACTGCGACAAGAACGCGTCGGCACTCTGGACTCCAAGCGGCTGCAAATGGAGAAACTGACCGTGCACGGCACCAATCCCTACATGAATGCAATGATGCTGACGCCAGCGGCATAGAGGACCGTGTCATCCCAGGAATCGATATGACAGACCAGACCAGTCTCTGTGACACCATCCACGTAGGTATTGATGCGAAGATTCGCCTTGCAGTCAACGTCGAGAAAATTCAACGCGACAAAGACAGAGGGTTTCTTCCAGAACCCGACCGTGTCAAACGTGACGTCTCTGCTGTGCTTGGGCTGGGGCTTGGTCACAGGACCAGACTGGAGATCCATCGTGTTGACGGACGTGCTAAAGATGTGCTCGCGATCCTCTGGATAGGCGATCCAGCAAGCCTGTGCGCCGTAGAGGAGCGTGTCTCCCCACGTCTCGATATGCAGCGTGAACCCGCTCCTGTCGATGTTGCTGGCGCTCACACTGAGGCGCCAGCTGTGCTTGTTGTCGAGATCAATTTTGTTAAGGAAGACAACAACTTTGGGGGGCGTGACAAAGGGGCGCTCAAAGTTGATGCGCACTGCGGATGGGTTGCGAGATTCCCGCCAGTGTTCGCCGGTGAGAAAGTCTAGGTCTGCGGGTGTGAGGACGAAGATGTTATCGATACCACTGTAGAGTGTTGTGTCGTTCCACGTTGAGACATGGCAATCAACCCAAGTGTTGGTGAAGTATGGGAGTATCGACCTGATGCGGATGTTGGCATTTTTGTCGACATCTAGAGCGCGGATTCCATGGGGGAGGCGGGGGCGGGCAACGAGCTGACGAGGAAAGCACACGGTGGCCCGAGTGTCGAATTCGCAGAGGACAGGCATAAGTTTGTAGATCTGGTGAGAGGGAGGATGGGCAGGGGCCCTATAGGGTAACGACACGGGAGATGCCGAGGTAGTGGCCTCGTAACGTCTCGACATGGCAATTTATGGGAACTAAGCCGAGAAGGCAGGCCACCTCTGTCACCACTGCAACTTTCTCGTCGAGTCAGTACGCCTTTGTTTGGCACACTTGTAGATACGTACATATAGTCTTGAATGCAGAAACCGATCACCGCAGGCTCAAACTAGGTCACGAGAGATGGGTTACGGTCGCCGGCACTGATGATCGGCGGCCTCACCTCACTGCCAAGTACTTGTCTATCGACGGCTTGCCTCATAGACAGGTCTGGTCACCAGACTAAACCAGTAGCTGGGCATCGAGCACGTCGAAGCCACAACTTTGGGACCCTGGCCACAGGGGTTCTTTACCGCGGTGGTTCACTGACAGGGCTCGCTCGGTCATCCAATGGCCATGGCGTCTTCGGTATGTCCGTACTAGTGTCTAGAATCGATCACTCCACACACTCAGCGAAACACACAACATGACATTCAGACTCGACATAGCATCACGCTACGCCCTTCAACATTTCGAACACGTTCTGGACTCGGTACGTAAACAATCTGATGGTTCGCCCTCTCTAGCTCAGGCAGCGATCAACTTCCAGTTCTGCAAGTCGCTGTTATCCGCAGTGGTAAGAACGACGTCCTGTCCCACTGCCGCTTCCTTGATACCCCAAAAGGCCGTGTAAGCACCATTTTGAATGCTGAAAATCAACCAAAGTATTCAATGCGTGAAAGCAGGACAGCGGAGAAAAATACAAACGTGTAGATGTCGTCCTCTCCCCTGATAGCCCAGACATAGCCACCAGCGGGGAGGACTGTGAGGTTACTATCACCACTTTCGCCAACCTGGAGGCTTGTGGCGTCTTGGGGAGAGACAGCTTGCGTTGTCCCGTCATAGTTAGTGATTACCCACTGAATACGACGATCAGAATCTCAACCATACACTTCAACGATGGACGTACCACTTGCGTGGGTTCACTCCCGAGCTCGGTGACAGTCAAGAATGCACCTTCACCATTGTATTTCATAGCAAGGGTTGTCCCATCAGAGGTGGTCTCCCTGTTGACGACGTAGTAGTTTCCTGCAGCTGGTTTAGACATTGTTGAAGCGAGAAAAGATGTGATGAGTGCTCTCAGCTGGATGATGGACTGCTTTTATGCTCCACAAACCGAACGAGGGGTCTCCCCGTAATTCGATGGGGGTTATTGGGAAGAAATCACTCACTTGCTGTATGGAAACTACCATCTTATCAGAACCCCATGAATTATTGTCTTCTAGCTTGGCGGCGGTCCCGAGGCTTGGTCTACGCTGACAGTTGGGGTGAGCAACGCCACAACGACCAGATTACGGTATGCATCAGGGCTTCTCAGTCCGCTATGCATTCGGTGAGACACCAGCGCTATTGGCAGTTTAATAATCCGACTTCTAGTGTGAAACACGAAATACGGAGATTGTCAACGGACGCCTGGCATCAAGGGTATGATGTGCAAATGAAGTAAGAACGCTGGATGAGATGCATTTCCGAGGGCATCTCCATCCCATCTTTCTACCCAGGAAACGGAGTCCTCGGGAGAATTTTTGCGATCCAAGTTCTTGATGCTCATGGTCTGATTTTTCCGGTTGTTATGTTCCAGATTGGTGGCCGTCCACGAGACCAAGACCAAGTTGGATTAAGACAAGGGCTCGACAGCTTGTTGTCGATTACGATGTCCATTGTAAGCTGGACCTGTCGTCTGGAATCCACAAAACCGGTCTCTGCACTGTGGCTCCCTTGATCATGAGTCAGGAAAGGGATTTTCTAGTTGCTTACATGCTCGGCGTTGAGGGGCATTTGAGCACAGCACAGCATACTTATCACTGCCATTTAGTGTGGGACACGGAGTACGGGAATTGTTTATGAACGGTGATTTAGCCTAGCATCGAAGTACTTGGCAGTGAGGTGAGGCCGCCGATCATCAGTGCCGGCGACCATACCCCATCTCTCGTGACCTAGAGCACTAGTACTAATACAGTTTGAGCCTGCGGTGATCGGTTTCTGCGTTCAAGCGTACGTACGTACATGTGTGTCGACGAGGAAGTTGTAGCAATGACAGGTGGCATGCCTTTCCCCTAGTAAGGCTGCGGATTCGCGGTCGCTAAAAAAGAAAGAAAAAAAAACATTATGATAGCCCTGACATGCCTAAGGTCACTAGGCTTGGACCCCATTGCCATGTCTAAGTGGAAGTGCACGTGTGACTGGGTGATGTTACGATCGGGTGAACCGTGGTGTGAGACGTCTCGATACACACGTCCAGTGTCCTCTACGGATTCTATGCTCAAAACATCCGTTTGAGACCGCGCTGCAGGGGAGGACGCAAAGACTGTTTATTTCCTAGTTACTCCACGGTGAGTGTGGGTGATACAGGATGGAGAGTCGAGACGCGCACTGGTATTATGAATGGACCTCATGTTGCAATCTAGTAGGTCCGTGTTAGCGGAACAACACCTGAAATTCTACGTGCCTCACCCACCTCTTTGCCGCCGGTGTACACCAGGCCATCCAGGCCACGAGCACGTCTTTCAAAGATTGATCACTCCAAGTTATGGATAGTCAGGTAAAATCCGGGAGGCGCGGATTCTCAGGGTCATGTGAGATGTAGCCAATGAGATCGATGACCGGCCGCCGGCGCGACTTTAAGTCGCGTCTTGAATCATTCCCTCGACATGGGGCTGTCGTTCCTTATTAACCCATTCCTGAATTTATCGTTGGACGCTCTCTCTATGTAGTCCAATGGGAGCCTGTTCTGTAGGGTTTTACCCATCAAACCCTACAGAACAGGCTCCCATTGGACTACATCTCGACACTTACAGAACCTGACCAAAGAGATGTGCTGCGTGCATGTTTAATTGTCTATGCCTCTCTTCAATGACGACCGTCCAAAGAGTCTTCCGGCTTCAAGCTTTGATTGCGACCCTCCAAAGACATGATACCGTCGTTACTGCAGGTACAGGATCTGGAAAGACGCTCTGACTCTTAATTTTGCTGCTGCTCTGTCCAAGCATGATCTCGGTCATGATCTCGCCACTAAAATGGCTTCAAGCAACGTAGGCAATGACGTAGCTCAATACTCTTGTAAGTACATTCGAAGCTTAATTGACTATATCCATAGGTTTCAGATTGTCAGAAATTTGCAATAAATGAAGACACCCTCATGAATGACCCCGACCTATGAAACGTGAGTTTCGGCACATCTCACGTTCCACTGTAGTAAAACATTCTCCACCATAAGTCTGAGCATGTTCAATGGCAATCTTCCTCGTTTAGCCCGACTCATCCGACAGGATCGTTCATTCACGAGCTGGATCAACACCATCCATCAACGAGTTCAAGTCCCAGCTCCTGAGCAACTCCGGGGTGACTGAGTGGATCAGTTGTCACAATGCTACCTTCACTACATCCATCTCCTGGTAAACCTTCTTCGTCACGAGTTCAACTGCATGGGGTTCCATCCATCGCATGATTTACCGACCATGTTTGTCATTGTAGAATTCTAGACGCTAGTACGGGAATATCGAAGACGTCATGGCCATTGGATGACCGAGCGAGCCTTGTCAATGAACCACCACCGTAAAGAACCCCACGATGGACTCATACGCTAGGCCGTGGCCAGGGTCCCAAGTTGTGACTTCGACGCGCTCGATACTAAGCTACTCGATCGTCTCGCCCAGTTTTGTCTCGGGCTGCTCATAGCGGTCCTCCACTGTGGGGAATGCATGGACGTCTCTGCAGCGTGAGGCAACAGTGGCATCCCAGCACCTCTGCACGATTCCTTGATCGTCATTGCAGCCCCGCAACACGACGATCGTACCATAACGTTATTGAACGGTAGCGTCATCAGCCAAAATATTCAAATCATATGGGACGTGCTCGAGTGTACCGCATCTGAATGCTACCAATCTGGAACACAACAACGGGAAAAATCAGACCATGAGCATCAAGAACTTGGATCGCAAAAATTCTCCCGAGGACTCCGTTTCCTAGGTAGAAAGGTGGGATGGAGATGCCCTCGGAAATACATCTCATCCAGCGTTCTTACCTCATTTGCACATCATACCCTTGGTGCCAGGCGTCCGTTGACAATCTCCGTATTTCGTGTTTCACACTAGAAGTCGGATTATTAATAACGAACTGCCTATAGCGCTGGTGTCTCACCGAAGGCGTAGCGGACTGAGAAGCCCTGATGCATACCGTAATCTGGTCGTTGTGGCGTTGCTCACCCCAACTGTCAGCGTAGACCAAGCCTCGGGACCGCCGTCAAGCTAGAAGACAATAATTCCAGGAGTTCTGATAAGATGGCAGTTTCCATACAGCAAGTGGGTGATTTCTTCCCAATAACCCCCATCGAATTACAGGGAGACCCCTCATTCGGTTTGTGGAGCATAAAAGCAGTCTATCATCCAGCTGAGAGCACTCATCACATCTTTTCTCGCTTCAACAATGTCCAAACCAGCTGCAGGAAACTACTACATCGTCAACAGGGAGACCACCTCTGATGGGACAACCCTCGCTATGACATACAATGGTGAAGGTGCACTCTTGACTGTCACCGAGCTCGGGAGTGGACCCACGCAAGTGGTACGTCCATCGTTGAAGTGTATGGTTGAGATTCTGATCTTCGTATGCAGTGGGTAATCACTAACTATGAGGGCGGGACGACGCAAGCTGTCTCTCCCCAAGATGCCACAAGCCTCCAGGTTGACGACAAGAACGGTAACCTCACAGTCCTCCCTGCTGACGGCTATGCTTGGGTTATCAGGGGGGAGGACGGCATATACACGTTTGTATTTTTCGCTGCTGTCCTGCTTTCATGCATTGAATACTTTGGTTTATTTTCAGCATTCAAAACGGTAGTTACACGGCCTTTTGGGGTATCAAGGAAGCGGCAGTGGGACAGGACGTCGTTCTTACCACTGCGGATAACAGCGACTTGCAAAACTGGAAGTTGATCGCTGCCTGAGCTAGAGAGGGCGAACCATCAGATTGTTTACGTACCGAGTCCAGAACGTGTTCGAGATGTGTTGAAGGGCGTAGCGTGATGCTATGTCGAGTCTGAATGTCATGTTGTATGTTTCGCTGAGTGTGTGGAGTGATCGATTCTAGACGCTAGTACGGGCATACCGAAGACGTCATGGCCATTGGATGACCGAGCGAGCCCTGTCAGTGAACCACCGCCGTAAAGAACTCTATGATGGACTCATACGCTAGGCTGTGGCCAGGGTCCCAAAGTTGTGGCTTCGACGTGCCTGGTGCCCGGCTGCTCGGTCGTCTAGCCCAGTTTTGCATCGGGCTATTCATAGCGTTCCTCCGCTGTGGCGAATGCATGGACATCTCTGCAGCGTGAGGCAACAGTGGCATCCTAGTACCTCTGCACGACTCCTTGATCATCATTGCAGCCCCGCAACGACGATCGTGCGTCATACCGCAACGTTATTGAGCGGTAGCGTCGTCAGCCAAAACATCAAATCAGTACCGTATCTGAATGCTACATGTCGCGTGTTGGCTGCATAACTTGAAGTGATCAATCCACGACAACATGAAAGACGTGCTCGTGGCCTGGATGGTCTGGTGCACACGGGCGGCAAAGTGGACGAGGCAACGTAGAATTTCCTGGCCTTGTTCCGCTAACACGGATCTAGGTTGCAACATCAAGTCCATTCATAATGTGCGTCTCCATCCTGTATTACCCACGCTCACCGTGGAGTAACCAAGAGATAAACAGTACGACGTATATTTCCTAACACACGAGGACTGTGACATACGACGACCGACAATATAGCCCAAACCCCGAGTAACTTTAGGGCGCCTGGACCACCTCAGAGCTTTCCAAGAGCGGGTGCATTGGGGTTCTGACCGGCAGCCTTGGCGCGTTTGCGGAACATTTGAGTGGATTTGTAGCCACGGATACCACCACCCCACTGACGGCGCTGCTCCTCGTACTTGTCAGAACTATGGGGGAAAGGATATCATTAGTTATTGCGGACTACAAGTGTGTGATGTAGCTCACAAGTTGGCTTTAGCAGCACTGATGAGGGTGGCAAGTTCGCGCTGGTCCTCGCTCTTGACGTCCTGAATGGCCAGGACAGCAGAGGTCTTCTTGTGAACGACCGTACCGAGACGAGCCTTGCCTTTGACGATTACATAGGGGATACCCATCTTGCGGCAGAGAGCGGGGAGGAAGATGACGAGTTCGATGGGGTCGACATCGTGAGCGATGACGACTAGGGAAGCCTTCTTGGCTTCAATGAGGGCAACAATGTGGTTGAGACCATACTTGACAAAGAAAGGCTTCTTGTCCTTTGCTGCCTCCTTTTGATCGGCGGTAGCCTTGGCGATGGTTTCGAGACGTTCCTTCTTCTCGACCTTGGTCTCGGGGCGGTATCTACATGATCGATAAGAACACATCAATTCTTATCACCTCACGGACGCACTTGTTCAAAAGTTTGAACAACTGGGTTGCCGTATTCTTGTCCAAGGTGTGCGAGAACTGCGCAATGGCAGGAGGCACCTTGAGACGCTGACTAAGTATGACTTTTTGGCGCTGGAGACGGATGTATTCGGGCCATTTGACGAAGCGGGTCAAGTCGGTCTTGGGACGAATGTCCTGACCTGAACTGGTGATCAAAGATCCATATCATCGGACCGAACATGAGCAACATACCAATACCAAAGTTACGGGGTTTGGCCTCGAAAAGAGGGTTTTTTGTGGACTTGGCAGCCTTGTTGGCAGAGCCAGGAGCGCGGGCGGGTTTTTTGCCTGAACCGGATTTAGGTTTGGGGGGCTGGTCATTGAGACGAGAACAGAGTCAGTCGCACGTTCATCACGAAGGACGGACGGGAGCGATCGCCACTGAGTCTCGGAGCTCTAGCACTCTGCTCGTGATTGAGCGAGTCCAGCAATGGACCAAGAGCATTCTCGTTGTCATACGATTCTGCTCATGTGTCGCTGAACCGACTGTGAAGAAACTTGGTTGGAGGTAGTCGAGTTGCATCCACAGCATGCACTCACCATCCATCTTATTGTGGTTGAATGTATGGACGTATTGGTGCCAAGGGAATCCGAGACGCAGTTTTGAGTGTCCAGCGTCGACTCACCATTTTAATTTGCTTGAGGCTGGTGTCGAAGTCTTGATGGAGGTCGGCGAAGGATGGAATCACTCACTTTCTTGTGGTTTCAAACTCCGCTCGGAACCTGCCGAAAGTCTAGAGTCACACCCCCAAGTCATAGATGGACATAAGATGCTCTCCGCTGCCCTCCGACGACGTCCCACTCGTTTCTTCACTACCTCCCATCCCCCACCGACACCGCCACCACGGCCCCGTGGCATCCTCCGCACGTTTCTCCTCGTCGGCACGGTCTCTTTCGGCGCCTACACAGCCGGCGCGCTCTTCCCCCATCCTTATCTCACGTTCATCGCACCCCGACCTGCCCCTGGCCCACCTTCAAATCCCGACTCCCCTGACTCTCTTGCCTACACCGCCGACCTCGAACGCACTCTCCAATCTCTGCCTCTCCTCCAATCTCTCCGTGCCGCTCCCGATGCCAGCGACTGGTATGAAGCCCGCCCATACAAACATTTCCCAGAAGAACGACGGGTAAACAACCTCTCTGCTGGTGCGCTACGGGGTCCCGGAAAGTTGGCCCTGATGCCGATGGTAAGAGCCCGGTGGGACGAGACAGAGTCGGTAGCGATCGTACACGTGGGGAGGGGATTGTGCGGTCACGACGGGATCGTTCACGGTGGACTGCTCGCAACCCTTTTGGACGAGAGCCTGGCGAGAACGGTGCGTAGGGACGATGGGTTGCAGTGTCTTTCTTTTGAACGTCGAGTCAACAGGCAATCAATAATTTACCGGACAAGATTGGCGTCACTGCGAAGCTGTCCGTCAGGTACATGGCCCCGACGTTCGCAGACCAGGTAGGATACCTCCCTCGTGTCATACTCTACTTATACAAACCTGTTCTTGTAGTTCATCGTGATGAAGGTCCGTCTGGAAGAGAAGAACGGCCGCAAAACCACCGTCTCTGGACGCGTCGAGGACCTCACAGGTAACCTCCTGGTCGAAGCCAAGTAAAGCACCCCTCCTTTCTACCTTGGTGCTCATGCTCATGTGATCGCACTAGCGCATTGTTCGTACAACCAAAGTACTCAAAGATGCTTAGCAACTCCGTCGTCAAGAAAGCCATGGGTGAACCAGAACCGAGGAAAAAGGATCCGGTATTGTTGGCCGAGGGCATCCCTCCACCTGCTGCTAAATCATAGATCTGTGAGGGTCTGCCTTTTAGGGCTGATGCTTTCACTTCATAGAGAACACATGGAGAACACTATATCAGAGTCCTATATCTTTCACCGTCGCATGTGTTTAAATACCCCACATAATCACATACTTTGATTCTTTACACCCGACTGATTGACCCTGGCATTCATCATGCTATCGGGGTGTAGATCACTCGGAAAAGACAAATACTCACGGAAATGCCGTTTGAGGTATGTGAGTGCAGCTGACCTGCCATCGTGGTGTGGCCATGAGTGGGTGTTAGATAGATTATGATTATGTTAGGCCCTCAGGTCCGTCATTCTTTTTGGTAGTACACGACCCAGCACTCACAAGGTGAGTCTGTTAGGTATAGGCTTAGACTGTTAGAGCTCAAGCTCTGAAGAACAAGCTGATACATTGGCCCCTGGCAAATCCGGGACTTGATTGTACAAATGCACTGAATACGCTAGTTCTAACCTTTCAGCTCCAAGTCAGGTATTCCGACGTCTGCGTTCTTGAAATGCGCGCAGTCTCCCTAGTAGAGTGAGTCGTCCATGGAGGATGCATCACCACATCCCAGACTTTGGACGGCTATATTAGAGTTTCGTTTCAGTCAAGATAAGTAATGCAAGAACCTGATCCACTTGCCAACATCCATGATTTTTTTGAGGCGACCAGGGCCCTTCATCTCGACGGGTTCGACGTATAGGTTTTCGATTAGTACATCTAGCGTTTCTCGCGCGTCGACCGGTGTGCTTGGGAGGGGGGTGAAATGTCCCCGGATGTTACCATGACGTGAGGCGAATTCACTCCAACACGCCAGGGCGACTTTCTCATCATGGCAGCCTTGCAGTACGACGATCATGGGACAGAGTCGCCCACCTTCTGCGTAGTAGAACCTCTTCAGCGCACCAACGTCAATCGGAGACATGCGGTGATTGACTGGAGAGGAGGTGTAAAAGACGAGAACTCCTGCGCTAATGTTTCCAGTGTCCTCTGTCATTCCGGGTGCAGGCGTGTGCATGGTATGCATGTCCACCTGAACAAACGCGTACTGCCTATTGCCTATCTGCTCCTTGTTTCTGTGCAAGACGAAAGGACTTCCTGACAAGGGCTCGATGAAGGAGCCACAGACGATCACCTTCCGTAAGGCAGCGGTATTTCGCGGATTAGCCATAGGGGACATTCCGCGGAAGTCATTACGGAACCTGGGTAGCACCCACGAAATGAATGACGGATCGGCTTTCCAAGGAGGGAGCTTGGAGTACTTGACCACAAGCTCGCACAAGAGTTTCCGCGAATGAGAGCGTTGCTGTTGTATGGTAGGATCCCCGACATTGAGTGTCGTCACGCACGCATGTGCATCGAAGCGCATCCCAAATCGCTGTAGCGCAGCCTCGTTTGTAGCCCACCACGTCTCCATCTCGCCTGGTTGGTGCTCCAAGCCAGTCACAACTAATGCGACAGGCACTTTCTTCCGACAGACGGTGACATAGAATAGGTCGTAGTTGCGTTTAAGGGCCTTAGTGAGTCGGCTGGCGCGGATGCAGTATATGATCAGGTGGATGCCCCCTGATTGTCCCAGCTCTCGCATCAACACTCTCAGATGCTTTTCTGCTATCTCGGCAGGTACCGTTCCCTCGGTTCCTTCGTCCAGTCCCGCAGTGTCCCAGAGGGAGCACGACATGTCACCTAGCGTGACGGAGTGCCGTTTGTGCTGGAAAGTACACCCGAGAGTATCATTGGAGGTATCTGCGAGTTCCCGATCGGCAATCAAGTTAATAATGGACGACTTTCCAACGCCGGTTTCACCAAAGATGACAATATTTGGGGTATAAATCTATGAAGAAGATGCTCAGTCACGAAAGGAAATAGCGACTGTTCAACATTACCTGGTCTTGTAGATTGCCGACTGGAGTGGGTTTAGTGGCGGAACGTGACGGATCAAAACGTGCAAGGTTCTGCTCATTACCCTGAACAGTGGGAGAGTCGTATTGTGTGGTAGCGTTTATGTTTTTGTAAGGGAATTCAGTATCGGGAACCGGATGCTGATCCTTGTTTTGAGGACTGCATGAGCCGTGTGGGGTGGTATTTTCGGTATAGAGACCTGTAAGTTCCTATAGAGAATATGCTTAGTCGTGGGAGAGAGTTGGACCCACTTGACTTCACCTCTTTTCCTTGTTCGACGACTGGAGCAAACTTGCTAGTGGAATGTGGGGAGTCTGAACGTGCAAGACCATTCTGTTCGGTATCCGGGGCGACGGATAAGTCGTGTTGAGGATTGCCCTGCATTTGTAGGCAGTCGGTGGGAGCATCAACCGATTCAACGTGTACAAAGTCCTATGGATAAAAAACGCTCAGTCACAGAAGCAAGTAGAGCGCCATGCAACTTTACCTCTCCTAGTTTCCCGTCCACTGGGTCTGGATTGGTAGTGGAGAGATGTGGGGGTTCTGAGCATGTAGAACTTCCACTACCTGGAGCAATGCGAGAATCATGTCGTGAGACTTGTTCTGTATCCTGATCAAGGCAGATGAATCAGGATGTGTTTCCATTCAATGCGGAGCAAGTTTTCAGTCTCCGGGGTATGTATCTGCAAGGCTTACCTCCTTTCCTGGTTCCGTGTAGAATCCTGTGGTGATGCTCTCCATGGCACGGCTAGACAGACTGGAGCGCTCAAGCCGTCCTGTTGGATTATATACACCCTCGCGATCGTCTCTTGATATTGAAGGCTCTTGACCCTTTCTTCGTGAATGCGAGCACGGAGTCCTTGGGTAGGCCAGATATAACCGTGGACTGGAGCCCACTGGAAGGTAAACGAAGAGTAATGTGCTTAGTGCGATCCAACAAATCCGGTAAACATGCGTACACCAGATTTAGGGTAGAAAATGTGGATTATCCCTCAACCGCTTGCGGGCATGCGTAGATCGATAAGCAAACCAAGACGGTGCAACATTATACGTAAATATCGAACCTACCTGGTGCAAAGTTAGGTTCAAATGTCGAGAGTTCACAAGGCTGAGTAGTACAGCAACACCAGAATGGAAAGCACACTGGAAGCATTGCATTGCCTCAATATTATCGACGAGTGTATCTCTGGCCCTTTCAACTCCCAGCACATCGCAACGACAGCGCTTGACGAATCGGAATTTTTGACCTTCAATATACGTCTCCGATCAAGTGCGGCGGGATGAGCGGAGACAACGCGGCGAGACCTTGCCAAACATAATTCAAACTCCGAAGGTCCTGGAAGCCATCTACTTACATGCTGTGATGCTGTGCGGGACTTCGCTTTGCAGTGGATTCCCTCGCCTTTTCAAAACCCTTCATCAGGTCCAGGAATTCAATAACGCAAAGTCTAGTGTTAGGGTCTTCATCAACAAGATTGCTCCCACTTTCTTGCTCTCTCGACCACTTACATGGGCCAGGGACCAAGCGAGCTTAATACCTCGGGCTCATCCCGGAGACACGACAGCCAACCAGCTGCAAACATGAACTACCCATCTTCTTTCAATACGCCAGAGGAGGAACGGGCCCCGCCTTATGTACCCATGAACGGTGCTGCCGATCATAACGAATGGGACGGTAAGTCGATTAAATCACCTCCACCCTCGAATTGCCGTTCCTGATAAACAACCTTAAGATTCTGGTGTGCCCGTCTGGACGAGCGGCTCAGAAACCCAAGACAACTCAGGAGCCCAAGACAACTCAGGAGCCCAAGACAACTCAGGAACCCAAGACAATATATTTCCTCAAAATCCTTTTGGCTATGATGGTGCAAGACCTGGTATGTCTGTCCACGAATTGTCACGTAGGACCACGTTGAAAATGGCTCCTTCACATTTGTTGCTAGCCCACGCCATGAGGCGCAGAAATGTGATCCTCTTCGGAGAAACTGGTGTGGGCAAGAGCTCGGTAATCAATCTGATGGCTGATGCAGAGATTGTGGAGACCTCTTCAAACCTAGACGGTTGCACACTGGAGGCGACCGAGTACTCGTTTACCCTTCCTGGGGGGACACCGCTCTGTATTTTTGATACAGTTGGGCTCAACGAACCCGAGATGGGTGTCAACACCTTCTTTGGCGCCATCGAAAAGGCGCATCGACTTATCACGTCCTTACATGATGCCGGTGGTGTTGATCTTCTCCTTTTCTGCATCAGAGGCGGACGCATCACCTCCACGATGCAGCGCAACTACCGTTTGTTTTTCGAGTTTCTGTGCGGGAAGAAAGTGCCCCTCGCGTTCATCGTCACGCATCTCGAATACGAGGTCGTCATGGAGGACTGGTGGGAGAGGAACGAGAAGACGTTTGGGGAGTACCGCATCCACTCTGTCGCGCATGCGTGTATCACAGCCGCCCCGGCCCGAGTGACGACGCTCGCAGGGAAACGAGCAGAGTCACGGAGCGCCCTGCAGAATATGCTTCACGAGGCTCTGAGCCGCCCAAGTACTCCGTACGTGAAAGACGTACGGGGTTGGTTCATTGGCACGGTTGATATGATTTGGTCGTTTCTGATGAAGGGCTTGCCAGTATCTCTCCGGAGGAGAGACTTGTCGAAGAAGCTTGAAACTCGCTGCGCGCTGTCTCCGGACGAGGCTCAACAACTGGCGGATATGCTTGCTACAGGGTAGATAGTCCACTTCTGTGTACAGTAACGAGATTCTCTTGGATTTATTTGACATCAGAATGGATTCTTAGGCTAGTGACCAGTCCGTCTATGAGGCAACTAGAAGCCGTCGATAGACGGACTAGTTACCAGTCTAATCGGTTCTCCCGTCTCAAGCATTCCTTCATGTACATGTTACAATACTAAAGAAGATAACACTGCACAGCTTGACTCGAACATCCACGAGCGGTGACTGACCCGTCAACACATCCTTCGAGCGCACGTATCCCACTAACTCATTCTTCCTTTGACCCCAACTCTTTCCGCGTACGCTCCTCCGTGTCGAAACCACTCACAGCTTCGCAGGTGCATCATGTAGGGAACCCAGAGCGAATTATCCCAGCATGACGTCTAGGACATGCACCGTATACGCCACTGAAAAGGAATACTCGGTAAATTCGCGCACGCCGCACTAGTCACAGTGGACCATCACCGCTGAAAAACATATTTCAGGCTAGTTTTGGGGTGGTTCGATAAGCCACTGTCTCACCGAGTGAGTTTTTCCAATGAGCCATCGCCACAAGAGCCCCACGACGGCATCATACGCTCTTTGGAGCCTCGAGGTTCTGACCTTGACGTGTTCGATGCACAACTTCTCAATCATCTCATCCAACTTCGCCTGTTCATCCACAATGGGGAATGCGTGGATGCCTCTGCAGCGCGAGGCGACAGCATCCCAGCATCTATGCGCAACTTGATCGTCATTGCAGCCTCGCAACACAACGATCATATTGGGACGTGTTGCCCTGCCCGCGATGTCATAAAATGTCGTCATTGCGGCAACATCGTTTTGAGTGCCGACCTGAGTGGAAGTATAGAAGATGAGCAAGCCCACCGTCTTGCCAGATGCTGAAGAGCGGAGCGGGCTGTCGGTATACACCAACTCGTATTCAAGTTGTCGATCACCTATCAAGCGTGTGTGTGTTCGACATGAAGCAGTGTCGTCGTAGATGATCACCCTCCGAGTGGTGTTCTTCCCTATGAAAGAAGCCCCGGAAAAGATATTGCGGAACGTGGCCCATGAAATCGACGAGGCCTCAATGTTGCAGGGGGTTTGCCGGGCATACTCGACGACTAGGTCGCGCAGACGCCTCTGCGAATCTGATCTCCGTGCCTGGATAACGGAGTCGTCAACCTCCAATGTTGTCACGCACGCATGTGCATCAAACCACATTCCACAACGCTGCAGCGCCGCCTTGTTTTCGTCCCACCATGTCTCCGTGTTTCCTTGCTGATACTCCAGGCCGGTCACGACCAGCGCGATAGGAACCTTCTTCCGACAGACAGTGGCGTAAAATAGGTCGTAATTGTGCTTGAGAGCCTTGGTGAGTCGCGTGCCGCGAATACAATAGATGACCAGGTGGATGCCCCCCGAATGCGCCAGGCTATGCATCAACGCTCTCAGGTTGCCCTCTGCCACCTTGGCGGGTACTGTCCCCTCGGATCCTTCGTCTAGCCCAGTGGTGTCCCAGAAGGCGAACAGCATCCCATCTAGCGTGATAATGTGGCGTTGATACTGGAAAGTGCACCCAAGCGCATCATTGGATATGTGTGCACGCCGCTGGCCGGCGATGAGGTTGATGACGGATGACTTGCCGACACCAGCTTCACCGAATATAATGATATTTGGGGTATGGGCTTCATTTACGACATCCATTTCCTCTGGGATCTCCTGAGGCTCAAATACGTGGGTCGTAGAAGCGAATTGAGGACAGTTCCACCTACTGGTGTGCCTTGCCAGAGAACTACGGAGGGTTGCATAAATCCTGATTTGGGGGCAACACTCTGCTCATTACCCGGGGTGGGAGAGGTGTGTTGTGGCGCAAGTGCATCATGATCGTGTCCATGCGTATGAAAAGTCTTGGTATCAAAATTTGTACTCTGAATTCTTTATAAATACTTCGACGGAGAATAATTCACACAGCTTACCTGTGCCTCGGCGTCGTCCTATGGCGAAGTACTCAGTTAAGAAGACAAGAAAAACAATCGTTCTACTTACACCCTTCCCCGCCCCCACGGCCAAACTTGTTTGCGGCGGCGACTCTGTGTCGTCCTCATTTGTCGCACTAGGTGGAGCGGAAACATTGTTTGGTTCAATGGCGTATCGACTCACGTCCGCTGTTCGGTGTTGGACGTTGGAAACCATCTCCATTGAATCGGCTTCTCTGTCCTGAACACAGGAAGGGGAGAGCATCGGTTGGAAATTCTGCGTGTGGAGCATCATTAAAAATCTCTTGAAATGGCAGCGTTCAGGGATGGTCTTGAACGTCTGGTAAACCCACGATGAACGTCCCTGCTAACTTCAGCTCAAACGTTGGGTCCGGGAGCAATCTGAATCAGGGGCACTTATCTCGAAATCACGTGAGCCTATGCAAAGAGAAGCGCGCGGAGTTTCAGGGATATTGTTACTCTTTTTTTCACCTAACTTGGCACGCGGGAAATTTATCGTCAGTTTGCACTCAACCTCGGCCAGCCTCAATCTCTTCAACCATAAGCTGTAGGCTACTCGGAGTTTGTACCATTCGACTTGGATTAACCCCCTGCGTGTATCCCGCACCCACCGAAAATTATTTAGAATTTTTATATTTGTTGAAAATTTGCAAACTTACTCGGTCAATGTGGGTTCAAATTGAATTGATTCCCTGTATTCATCCTGAGGCCACCAATTATCCTTGAATAAATTATTTCAAAATCAGTAATTTCAAAACTGATTTTTTAAAATTCGGTCAATGCGGGATACATGCGGGGGATCAATCCAAGTCGAATGGTACAAACTCCGAGTAGCCTACAGCTTATGGTCGAAGAGATTGAGGCTGGCCGAGGTTGAGTGCAAACTGACGATAAATTTCCCGCGTGCCAAGTTATAGTAGGTGAAAAAAAGAGTAAATCATGCCATGATTTAGCCACCCTTGTTGATGGGTCAAGCTTTCAAGCTCGACCGGGACTTGCAAAGCCTCTCACATTGACATCCGTGTCGCGGCCCACGACGCTGAGCAGCCTGACTGGTCTAGATCCGGCATTGATAGCGGACATAATCTTTGAATTTGTTCAAACGAATAAAAATCATTCTCAGTTTGGAATTGGGACTCACAAGCCCCTAAATGAACCTCCTCACAGTGTCTCTCCTTTCACCACTCGCATGGGCCATAAATCAAGCGAGCTCAATAAATCGCGCTCACACAGCAGCCTGTCAACGTCCTCTTCCAATATGCAAGAGGAGGAGCAAACCCTATCCGTGGATGGGGTTTCTGACCAATGGAATGGTACGTCGATCAAGTTAGCTCCACCCTTGACCCTCAGTGAGAAAATGCTGAGATTGTGGTGTGCCGATCATCTGGATGAGCGACTCGGACGCAGAAGAAACCAAAGACAAAAATTCGTCTCAGTCGAACCCTGTCACCAACGACGGTGCAATTGGGCCTGGTACGACGTTAAGAGCGACTCGGGCGCAGAAGAAGTCCAAGACAAAAACTTGTCTCACTCGAACCCTTGCACCGTCGGTGCAAGGCCTGGTACGTCTATTTGAAAAACGCCAATGAATGACCTTAAGAGCGACTCGGGCGCAGACGAAACCCAAGATAATAACTCGTTTCACTTGAACCCTTTCACCTACGATGGCGCAAGGCCTGGTACGTCTGTTCGAAAAATGCCAATGAATGACCTTGAAAACGTCACTCTCTCGCCTGTCGCTAGCATGCGTCACGAAGGGCAAAAACGTGATTCTCTTTGGAGAGACTGGCGTGGGCAAAAGCTCCATTATCAACCTGATGGCCGATGCAGAGATTGCGGTGACTTCTTCGAGGGTAGAAGGTTGCACGCTAGAAGCGACCGAGTACTCATTTACCCTTTCCGGAGAGACTCCACTCTGTATTTTTGACACGGTCGGGCTCAACGAACCCGACATGGGCGTCAACACCTTCTTTGGCGCCATCGAAGAAGCGTACCGACTTATCACGTCCTTGCACCACTCTGGTGGTATTGATCTCCTACTCTTTTGTATCCGAGGCGGACGCATCACTGCCACCACGCAGTCAAACTACCGTTTGTTCTTCGAGTTCCTGTGTGGGAAGAAAGTGCCTCTCGCGTTCATCGTCACGCATCTCGAATGCGAGGATGTGATGGAGGACTGGTAGGAGAAGAATGAGAAGGCGCTTGGGAAGTACGGCATCCACTCTGTCGCGCATGCGTGCATCACAGCCGCCCCGGCCGAAGTGCCGACGCTCGTAGGGAAGCGAGCAGAGTCGCAGACTGCCCTGCACAAGATGCTGCACCACGCTTTGAGCTTCCCCAGTGCTCCGTATGTGAGAGACATACGAAGCTGGTTCACAAGCATGGTTGGTATGATTAGGTCGTTTCTGATGAAGGGTATGCCAGAGTCTTTCCGGAGGAGAGATTTGTCGAAAAGGCTTCAAGCTCGCTGCGGGCTTTCTCGAGACGAAGCCCAACGGTTGGCAGATATGCTTGGTAACCACTAGACAGGCCACGTACTGTTTAGTATTTCCCTCGAACTTATCCAACGTCATGCATCAGTATTGGGTGTACCAAAGCATTGCTCAATTGGGGCACATGTTGCAAGTGTACCAAGGAAGATAAGAAAATTCCACACCAACATGCATGTTCAACATCACCCTTGAAGAACACGTATCCCACCAATTCGCGCCCAAAACATATCTTCCTTTAACCTCACTAATTCCTTCCACGTACGGTCTTCCCACGTCGCGTCGGACGCGAAGCCTTCCTCCTCGGTGCTCGACGACCGTTTTGTGCTCGCCGTGTCTACAGACGCGCAACCATCACCCTCAGAGGCGGGTAGAGGGTGAGGATCCGAGTCGATCATACCATTCATCACGCCTTGAACACCGCCATGCACCGTGTTGGTATCGCAGACTGTGGTATCCTTGGCGGATTCGAGAGTAGCCTCCATCGTGGGTGCGGGTACAGACGTAGCTTGAGAAGTAATCTCTTCCTTGACTACATCAATCCTGTCGTCCCCTTCGGCATTGCTACACTTCGTTTCTGCTGTTACCTCTAGTTCACTCGCCTTGCCCTCACTCGCCTCAGGGATAGCGGCAGTAGGTGTGGTTTTCCCAGCAGGCGACTCCTCTTCGTCACCCCCTTCCCCGGGGGCCTTCGGTGCCTCCGGCGTCGGAGGTGGTGGTACGGCCCGTCTCGCAGGTGCTCGCCTCGGAAGAGGCGGCGCAGCTGGAGATGGCGATGCTGGCCTTGAAGAAGGAGCCAATGGTGACGCTTTCCCCCGAATATGGGATGCAGATGGCGCGTGTCTAGGTGACGGCACAACCTCAGTGGGTACCGGCGATCCTGCGCGTGATCGGCTGACGGCGGGACTCGAGGGTCGTGAAGCTGGTGGTGGCGATGCGGGCGAGGAGAGGCGTGAACGTGGACGTAGGGCGGGAGACGCCACACGCGGTATAGGTGTTGACGTGGTGGGCGTCAAGGGGAGTGGAACGGTTCGTGGGGAAGGTGGTGGAAGGTGATCTTGGATGGGTGGTGCACTGGACTCAGGAGAAGCTGGACGCGGCGTTGTGTAAGGCAGCGAGGATGCCTCGGATGGTGGTGTAGCAAAAGCAATTTCATCGACGGGTGTTGAGAGGGAGTCCGATGCATGGCCAGCTTTGTCGGTTTCGGTGTGGCTGTTCACATTTGTAACACACTCCTTGTCCTCTGCAGCATCAATTTCATGCTGTGTGCCTGATGTTGGAACAACTACGTCATTCGTGGCCGTTCCGCGAACGACGTTGCGCTTTGGAAGCGGTGGGGGTTCTTGGGCGTCTACGCGGGAAGTGAGGAACTCGGGATGAGGATGGGAGGCGGAAGGATGGGAAGGCGGAGGGGAGGGTATCTTCTTCGTGCTGTCCTTCTCTTTCTCCTTAGTATTCTCTCCACTTTCCTTACCCCAACTAGCAGCCCTCTCTCCCAGCGCACTCGCCATCTCCCAGAGCCGCCGCCGCCGTGGGGGAACAGGAGGTTTCTCAGAAGCTGCTGCAGAAAAGGTGCTGCTTGCAGGCTGGCTTCCCGCGCTCGCTGAAGTTTGCGGTGAAGCGGACTCCTGAGCATTGTTGCCATCGACACGGGTTCCGGGAAGCCGGTCAACTTCTTCTTCCCATATCCGCTCCACAACGCCGAAGCGTACAAATGCCCACAATGAACACGTACTTCGAAGCCTCGTCAGGCAATAATTTGACGTACAGAGAGGATACGGCGAGTTTTGTGTCTGAGCCTGAATTACACGGGATGATGGTATGGTACTGAGAGGCGGTCGGGAGGAGCCACTAGCAGGCATGGACACCGAAGAAGTATGCGTGGGCGCGAGAACAGGCGGTGGACTAGGCGTGGTAGCGGCGGCGAGACGGAAAATGTATACCTGTCCAGGTGGTTCGCACTCTGCCGGCAGTGTACCAGCGTTGTGGTTCTGCGTAGAACCAAGCGCGAGGGGATATTTGAACCATGAACTACCATTCGTGTTGAAGGTGCGCGAAACGGGTGACGTGGATGGTAGCCGTGCGATGAGTGTTCCACAGAGAGCGCAGGACAAGGAAGAGGTGGATAATGACTGCGGATGTTGGTGAAGCTCTTGGACGAGGCTGGAGAACGGCAGAGGCTCCACAGTCAGCATCCCGGTGTGGATTGCGGCGAGGACCGAGCGACGGGATAACCAATTCAGAGAAGGCGCGAGATCGAGGCGGACAGTGGGTTCACTACATATATCACGTCAACTGAGAAAAAGAAATATAGGTTGGACAACGTACGAATCCTCGTTAATCAGACGCGCGATGAATGGCTGGCTGAGTAGTGTCAGAATGACAGGAGGGGTTGGCTGCGACGCCCTCAGCCCCCTGAGGTGTGCGACGAACGCAAGAAACTCAGCATAAGGCGCGTGTGTGGTCATGAAACGAATGCTGGGTACTTCCCCGACGCGCGAATCTTCGCGCTCGACCCACTTTCCCTTACCCATAGTGAGCTTTGCGTCTTGTACATCGCGTTCGGCTGCTTCTTTTTCGGATTGGAGGGCCTGCATCTGGACCTGCATGTCCTTGACGGCATCTTCAGCAAACTTGAGGGCCTGCTCCGCATCCTGCACCTTCCGCTCGCTCTTTGCCTGATTGAGCCGCGCTTCGGCGACCATGGTGTTCGCTTGATCAAAAAGACTTGCACTAAGGTCGTCGAGGTCTTTTTCAATGTCCTGACGCGCACTTTCCGCCTGGCCGCGCTGTGCGGCCTCCTCCGTTGCGCGTTCCATCAGTCTGTTGAGCTCTGCCGTAACGTGAGCCTTCTCTACAAGTAAACCCGTGTTCAAAGCGGCTAGATGGTGGGTCCGTTCGAGTTCGAGGGAGGAGATGGTGACCGAGGCATTCCGCAGTGAGGCAGAGGTAGTATGTACCTCGTCCTCGAGATCCGAGACTCGATCATATGAGGAAACGAGTTTGCTGTTGAGTTGTGTGACCTGAGAGAACAGGTCTGTTACTTGAGCTCGCAACGACGCGATGACCTGTGCTTGGGCTGCGGAGGCGTCCTCGTCGCTGTCGTCTGGATCGTCCACGGGTCCGCTGTTCGAAGTGGTCTTTGAGCACGTCTACGACTCGTTGTCAAATTTCGTACCTTTTGCCAATCGTTTCTGGATCCATCGTTGTTGGCCGTGAAGGTCAAGTGGTAACCTTAACCCTAGTAACAAGTAACCAAGGACCGCTTAGCTTCACATCGCAAACTTTGTTGTTCCAAATATCTAGAAACATCGTACATTACGTCCGCCTCATCCAAGCATCGTGTCGTGCTACCAGCTCTCTCACAATTTCCTCCTCGATTTCCTTGTGTGGTGCAGATGGCGAAGAATCAATCTCAATCCACATTTCTTCGTACTCGACACCGTCCGGAAGAAGCTTTCTGTCAGACGCGGTCGATTTCGGGGACACCAACACCACACGATGTTTTCGATGGTGCAAGTCGTTTCCAATGACGACCTGGTGCCCGTATCGCTCGAGCGCCTGACGGGCTTTGGGGATAAGCAGTGCCTGGTCGGTTTCGAGCTAATCGACCGACATGTCAACAACGAATGGAACATTCCGCCGCCACACATACCTTGAAAGAGACAACAAAGCCAGCTGGCACCCACTCGGAAACTAGCGGTTTCAGAACTTTGGGCACTTGATCCATTTCTATATGCAAACTGCCCTTTCCTGACTGTATCTTGTGTTCCGACTAACCAACACCGCACCTGCATTTTAGTGACCACCATAACGCAAGAATTGTCATACTAACCATTTTTTGTCTGGGTAAGAAAAAGTCGCTGACAGCGGCAGCGAGGTAATACATTGCCTTTGGTCCCAGCTTTTTCATTTCTTTGCTTATGGCGCGTAACAGATAAAGATAGTCGTTCACCGTGACAAACGTGAGGGTATGTAGAGTTCCCTTGGCTTGTACAGCCTTGTAGGCGCGCAAGACGGACAACAAGGCTGCCTTCTCAGACGTCTTCACTGTAATATGTGGGTGGGCTGCACTTGGCGAGGGATCATTCGAATAAGGGTACGCGGAGTCGATCGTGGAAGAAGAAGGTAACGCGGCATCTATCTCGAGGAAGTCAAGAAATGGATGGGTTGAATGGGAGTAGTTCCGGCTGAATGGCTGAAGACTGAATTGCCGATGCATGAAAATAACAGCATATCCTTGTTTCAAAAAGTACTCTGCAGAGGTTGCCCCTCGTGTTCCTGTGGATAACAACATGAGTTCATTCATCATGACGGAATGGGGCAACACACCTGCACTGAAGTTATCAAGAAATCGGACTCTAGAGTAGAATGAGTCATGATCATGTCTTCACCTGAAGCTCGGGCTCACACGTTGAGCTCCAATGGTACAGTTGTACCCCCACTCTAGTCATTCTGTAAGATTAATGCGCAAATCTGACGAAGCAGGGAGTAATTCACCGTCACGAGCACGACTTTCTTTCCTTTCGCTATCTGACTATCGATGAAGTGGGATACACCTTGGATATCAGCTTTAAGGGTGGGCGGCTCTGGCTGGGTTGCAAAATATGACTCTGCGGAGAACGTCGTGGCATTGATCTCGGTTGTGTTGGGCATAATATTCTTGGACTTGATACAAGGAGGGGCCTGGAGGTAACACAGCCACCAGCAGTGCCTTGGCCAATGCCTTTGCATAGCTCAGGGGTCCATCAATGTTCCTCAGCAACTTTCATTCAAGACACCCAAGTCTTGCGTTCGCAGTTCTCAAGATTACTGATGCCTCATGCGCTCTTAGTGTTCTTCTTTTCTGCCAGCCTGAGACCTCTGACTGCAAGTCTACAAACCTCCAAGCATTTCAATTTTCCATCTGGTACTCGTTGCGGTTGAGGTGCGACTACACGCCTAAATGAGGGTTTCAGAGAACTAGCGATTGACGGAAAATGTTAATGCAATATATTTTGGATATTGTGTAAAGATAAGTGTGATGTGGCTCGGGTGACGCATCGACTGTCTCTAGTACAGCAGGTATGACACATCCGTGTGACATAACTTCTTAGACGTCTGCTGGATGTCTGGAGGTGGTCTGGGGATCATTCAAATGACACCCGCACAACGTCAACTTCCAAG